>VDFB02167549.1:0-22042 GCA_007258455.2 Sequoia sempervirens
TGGATTGCTTCACTATTCTTTGAAGAACATATAAAACACAAAGGTTTATCATAGTATTCCATCTTTCAGAACATCTATTTTGGTGTTCAACAGTGATATTCACACTACAAATATTCATATCCTTTGCATGAGTCTAATGACACCACTGTATCTTGTATTTTTCTGTACATATTCACCCTTATCAATGATATTTGATTTGCTAAAAAATGCACCTCCAATGCCACTATTGTCCAGGACTTTCACAAAAAGTGGGGATATAATGGAGTCTTTCAAAAACAATAAAGCACAAACTTCATCAAATTCAATGCTTAAGATATCAATCACAATCCTTGTCTTAATCCACTTCTGGCCATGTTGTCATGTCTTTCTCAACAAGCTGTCACCAAGGATTCTGCTTCGGATTCAACCAAAGACTCTGCCTTTCACCTTTTCAATAATTCTTTCCATAACAAAATAACTATCCTTTAAGTTTGCATAACTTCACAGCACACTGATATCCTTTTTATGAAATTCAAGTTTAGATTTAAATAACCCAATTTTGTAGGTCTACTCCTTGGGTTGCATGTTGCTTGTGGCCAACACTGTTCTTGGGGTCTGTCCATTATTCCTTTGACTAGGACTGTGATGCCCTTCTATGTAATGTCCCTCAAGTGACCGAGATCAAATTTTAATAAAACCATGAAGTTGATCCTTGTGTCTTTTAAATGGATTGTGTCACTATGCTTTGAATTTCCCTTTAATGCAATCCTATGGACTATTTTCATGCTGCCAGTATCCTTTGCCTATGGAGTCTTGCTTTTGCTCTATCATACCTTCATATCATGGCATGTGGAAACATGAAAGCATATGAGAGCCTTTTCCATCAAATAACCTAAACTCTTTTCCATGAATTTCAAGATTGTATGCAAGCTACTACTCTATTTAACTGCCCTCATGATTGACTTAGGGTTTCATGCTTATGAGTGGAACATTCATCTTCCTTCACCATAAAATTATTACTTACACTCCTCATTTCTTTGTAAGAGTGATTGTCCTCATAACTTTGAGCACCGGACCTTTGGAATGACCCCCTTTGTTTATTATTTAGGATTGTCCTCCTTATTATTTATTCAATTAAAGACCTTGAAAAAATTCTTCCATAGTGAGCCATCTAGTCTCTTTTTGTATTTTGCAAACTATCTTCTACTATCAGACTTTAGGTGACTACCCCTCTAATTGTTTCAAGGTGACTATGAGATATGCCTAGTATAGAAGCATTATATTCTTTAGAGATAACAGTGTTAAACCCACCAACCTTAGCATTTATTTTCAAGGCTACATTTGTATAATTTTGATCATTCATTTCCTTTATTTTAATGTTTTGATTTAAAAAACTTTGGACAATAGAACTGTACAAAATATTACTTTCTATTTCTTGTGTTAATGCTCCATCTAAAGCTTGTAGTTTGGATATGGCATTTATCATCAAATTGTACCATATATTATTCCTTGAGGTCAATGTCGATTATTCATTGTCTCTTTTGAAGTGACTATGCGATCATATCAAATTGACTTGCTGCCCCATCATATACAAGTGAATTGCAACATTGAACTATGAAGTTTTCCACTCTGATTGTTATGGTGAATGCCTTTCCTTGGTATGTAGGTGACTGTTATGACTTGCGCCCATTTTAATTTATGAAATTTACACTTTATTCCTCTTCTGTAACTAAGAGGACAGTATGTTGGGTGCAACGCTTGTGGGAGCCACATTTTCCTCCACATACTATAATGTTGAACAAAGTAATCCTATAGTGGCAAATGTACCTATACCTGCATAGTGAAAAAACAAGTTAATAAAAAAAATGAAGCTCACAACCTTATGATGACTGATAATCCTCTACTTTTCTTGGATACTTGTGATAACTACTCAACTAATTTAATGCTTCATAAAAGTAGGTTGTATATCTATTGATATTATATATGAGGAGAATTGGAATCTCGAGCTCTAACATCATCTCCTCTATTTCTTGTAGGAATTTTTGGAGCTTACCAATGAAGGAAGCTGAAGATGCAACAAATCAAAACTGGGGTTTGCCATTTAGGCAATGACAAATCCCTTTTCCTTTCATGTTTTCATCATTTTTTCCTCTTCAAATGTATAATTTACTTTTATGTTGCATCATTTTAGTTATTCCCACAACTTGTGTGGGAAACTTATCAATATACTTTTTGTAATATGAATAAAAGACACCTATTTTATGCAAATTTTGTGTAATCTTTTATCTTTCTATAAAACAATTGTATAATGAAAACTGAAATACTTCATTCAATGGCATCTTTATATATGATAATGAAAATCTAACAATTTTTTTTTTTTTTTTTTGTGTACCTTTCACTCTTAAGTCTTCACTATTGTTCTAGCCCTACCTGATTGGGCTGAAAACAAAATTAGGTAATAGTTATCAATAAATAATTTATTTTTTCTTCAAAATGGGAAATTAAACATTGATTTACTCTATAGTAGCTAGGAACACCCATGTAGGATAAATATGTGCCACCAATGTGGTATCCTAGAGCACAAGCACACAAAGGTCAATAAGGCAATAAGTCTCTAGTGGTTGTTGGTAGAGAATTAAAACTATGGCTAAGAACCCAAAATAAGGCATGGAGGATTTATAAGGGGCAAGGGACTGTAGCTAGGAAGGATGCACTTAACAAAATACTTCCAAATCTAGTTAAAATAATTCAAAAGAACAAAAAAATGTAAGTTGACAGTGTGAAATATCATATCAAACAAGAGGCCCCAAATAAGAAAAGTAATGCAATAAAATATAGTTATTTGTAAAATGGAGGAAGGTTAATGCCCCTAATGTGTAAATATATGACAATAATTATCCAATGTAAAGGTGTAGCACCATGGTACCCTCCATGTGTTAATACATGACAATAATGGTCCAAATGTGAAGGTGGAACAACATGGTACCGTCTAATGTGACTTGAAAGTTGTATCTTTGTAAGTTCATAGTCATGGTATAATAATTGAATAAGATAGCTCCTAGATTACCTTGATAGAATTATTTAATAAATAGTATTATGTATCATGATATATATTGGTGTAAAAGTACTAACTACTGATATGTACAAATGTGAACATCAAAGCACATGTCAAGCTAAATTCCCCCACAAGAATGAAATGACACAATGAGGCTCTTGTAAGAGAGGTAAAAAATAATAATTATTGAAGTGAATTACAACTCCACCACCTATAGCAATTTGACAATAATATCATTTCAAGTGCATAATTTTAAGTAGATCTAAATCACCAATTTTATGTTAAACATGAAAATATTAAACCTGTATGAACATACCAATAAGTAATAATGAATGAGATAATCCAATTAGGTAAAAAATAACCTCTCAATTCCTTTTATCATTTATATTATTTAGATTCGCATCAAATACCAAATCTCCAATCTAAAAATGTTGTTTAAGGATTCCTTTCTTATATGTATTTCTAAATTTCCTCTAATTTATAATTTATCCAATGTACTTACTCAAGTCTCTCATCAAGGGTCTTAAACTCTTGTAAGGGATGTTCTCAATATGTATAACCATCAATAATGTCATGAAGAATACACACAAAAATGCAATCTAAAGCTTAACTGGTAGTGTGGTTCCTATATCCATAAACAAAAGAATAAAGTGTGAAGCTAGTAGGGATTTGTATGCTAATACAATATGCTCATAATGTCAAAACAATTTGTGTACTCCAATTTATACCATGTTTATTGATCATATTTCTTAAGATTTGTTCAATTATTTTATTAGTGGAATCAACTATGGTGTCATCAAGTGCACAACGACTAGACATGACGCCATTGTTGTCTAAAAAGATTGTACAAGAAAAATAATTTGAAACCAATCAAAAACCCCTCTCATCTAAGGAAGACAACCTTAACAATAATCACTAACTTCAGGATTTAACCCTCACAAGACTCGACAACCCTAGGGGAATGAGCTCCCTAAGCCAAGGTGGCATAATTAAACACTTTCATGTGATGACATGTATCCCAAGACAAAAATGACATAAATTTCCAATTCCAACACCAATAAACATGATCTATAATTTAGGAGACTCACAAGACCATGGGGAACAACTTCCATTCATAATTTTTTCCTAAGAGAGGTCTGAAAATACTTTCATCCAATGGATGGAGGGATAACAATGCTCTCAGGGACTACAATGCCCCGTGAGGACTCCAACACCTAGGTGGGATAATAGCACCTAAGTGGGACACTAGCACCTAGGTGGAAATGTCTTGTTTCGGTGCTAGAGTCCTAAACTAGTATTGTAGTCTTTCCTAGCATTGTAGTCCAATTTTAGCATAGGTGTCCTGGTGAGTGAGAAAACCCAAGTTAGGGGTTGGTCCAAGGAAATTCCAAGCACTATACAACTTCCTAGGAGAACCTACAATAAAAATTTGACTCTAAGGTCCTTTAGAAATGATGTGGATCTCTTAGAGATCTTAGGCTCTCAATCGCAAGACAACTCAGCATGAGAAGGTGAAGGCTCACAAGGGTTTGGTAGAACCCAAGAATCCTAACATGTGGTCCAAGAAAAGAGGAAAAAGAGAAAATGCATTCCACACTATCTATCCACTTCAAGATAACTCAAGGGACCCTAAACAATCTTGAGACAAGACAGTCTGCTAAGAAGGGACACCTAAGATCTCAAAAACTGCTTAAAGTTTTGACAACACCTTTCCATTTTCCAACCAAAATGTTCATTTTAAAACCCAAATAAAGATGCTTAGGTTCATTTTAAATCCACAAAATGAAATTATAAATATCATACAAAATGGCATGTTTTCTCAAGTCCAACGTCAAGACACATAAAGAGGATACAATATTGGTACCACGTAAGTGACACATTTATAATCCATCCACAAGGGGAGGTCCAATGATTTCATTACAATATAACATGATGAATCAAGTGTCCTTTCATAAAATTTACATCATTTGAAAAAAAGGAAAATAAAATAATGACAAAGTCTTTACTTTGTTTGGTAGAACCTTTAAGCTCCATCCATGATCCTCCAATCCCCAAAGGTGGTTTCCATAACACCCAATCATGTGGTACCCTTAGGTCCACCCCACTATGCTAGGAGATAGTTCTAAATGCACAAATATAGCATGGCTAAGGGACCTGATGGATTAACACAAAAGACCTCCAACAACATGCCAATAATTGTTTATTTTTTTAAAAGAAACTAAAGTAACACTAACTAATGCAACTCAACAAATTAATATGGATGACATCATTACATTAACATCACATCATAATCACATTATGACCTAAAAGCAACATTAATCATAGCCTATTTACACACCTATCCACCATGGTCCCCTAATGTCGCTACTACAATACACCTACATCAACTAAGCTTATATAAATACATTTGATACACTAAAACACATACAGTCAATTCTTTGAATGTAAATTAAATCTCATACACCAAATTACATATGATAACATAACTTAATTATAAATATCCTCATCTAACACTATGCCAATATGATCCTAATCTTAATCAACGCCATGAAATAGGTACATAAAAATATATCACATCTACCACTAAGTTAAGTTCATATGCATCTTAAATACAACATTTCTATGTTAACCTTTTCATTACATAATAAACAACAATAAATATATCTTCAAGGTTACATCGACTTATTTACATTTTCATTACAAGAATGCTACAACGTACAAGATATATTCATCTAAGAGGACTATATATATATATATATAATACATATTGAATACAATTTTGATGGAACTATCACTTGCACATAAATTTAGCTATGCAATAAAATGGAAGGAAAAACTCTCCATGTTGCGCATGAATTGCACCACCTAAACCCCAATGGATGGTTCAGAAATACCACCCTACCAAATGGAACCCTGAGGTCCACTCCCTCCGTGCCAAGAGACAACACTAGGCCCCACACACATGCAAACAACATATAAAACAAGTGGCTGACACAAAACATCCAAATGAGACTACCTAAAACAAGAATCAACTAAAAATCACAAGGACTTTCACAAAGACTTTCAGATACTTCTAGAGACCCAATCACATAATACAAATGGATAGGAAACTCAAAAGATGATAATTATACCACAACACATACAATGAAGTACATAACATCATTTGCATAATCTTATAACATAATAGCCAATCTTCAATTTAGCAGTTCATAATCAAGACCAACAATACATAACCTTGGTATAAGTGATCCTTACACGGTACAAAAGCCTCAACATAAGTTTTCACAATTGGGAAGGGATTATCAACATAAATACAATAAAAAAATCAAGCACAAATGATACAACACAATACAGATAAAATGATAGAGCTATTTTCTCCTATACAACTTCAAAATTGAACTATTTTTTTTCTATTGACAACAGTAAATATGCCATCTATAAAACAACCATATAACACTAAAATCAATTCGAAATCCAAATCTATCAAAGACCCATTTCATATTTGGCCCTCAACTACTCAACATTGCGGGAAAAATTAAGCAAAAATTAGTCAAAAATTTACAAAATGCAAAACAACAAACGACTCCCACAAAAAACCTCTTTTCGGTATACCCGATTACAACCAAATGACAAAATAAGAAACTCAACAACTAGATATTTTTCAAAATATAAAATATTAAAATTTTAATTAATTTAACCACTTTCAAATTCTTATAAATCTAAAATCCTAGTCTTCTATTGACTAGTTTCAATTAAAGGGAGAAACAAGAGAGTATTTGCAGTCATGGAGGAGCAGACTGGCAATAGCCTCGTGTTTCAACAATATCTCAAAAAATAAGATCTGATTTTTTATATTTTTGAACATAATTTAAAAGACAACAAAACACAAAAACCCTTTAAAATTTTCACCAACGTAGTTCGTAAAAATAGAATTATGGGCGACGCAATCAAACCATTTTATTGGTAGAGAATTGAGACAATAAACACTTATTGATTTTTATTCTGGAATAAATAAATGTTTCAATCACACATAAAATAAAAGTATCTATCATTTATTTTCAAGAATCAGAGAGAGAAATCAATCAAATTATTCTTACAATCAAAAAGAAAATTTAAACAAAAGATTTCAAAATCCAACCTGGATCCAATGCTTGACATGGATGAGTTTTCGATGCCGAGCTCCGAAAAATTTGAACTTCTAACTCTCCAATCTATAATTTTCCAAAAACCACAATTCCCCAACAAAATCTATTCCCCTCAAATCATAATTGAATTCCAAATCACTCTCCTCTAAATTTCAATTGAAAACCACTCCAAATTTCCCCAAAAACATTCAAAAAAATTACTCCCAAAACTATGTAAAATCTCACAATTCTCAAAAACTCCCAAAAATCCTTTTTTTTTTCAAAATCCTCTAAAATTTTATGCCCAAAAAGTGGAAACTCTCATTTTTCCTTTTTTTTTTTTTCTCATGAAAGTAAAACTAATTAAATTAAAAAAAGAAAGAAAAAACAAAAAAGAAAGTAACTTTCTTTCTTTTTCCCAAAAAGACTCTTATTTTTCAAAATAAAACAAGGAAATAAAATCCTCTCATAAAACAAATTACTAAAATATTAAATTAGAGTACCTATCCTCATCCCACTAATAAAATAATTAAAATAGATTAAATAATCAAATTAACTTGAACATAATTAACTCATTTGTTTAGGGTTTCCCACTAAATAAATTCAAAATATTATAAGAGATAAAAAAAATCTCCTTAAAGATAATCACTCTACCAAAATAGTAAAACAAAACATAAATATAACATATGCTTACATATTAATTTTTAAATATTTACTAATAAACATTAATATTTAATAAATAACATTAGAATATGTTAATATTTATAATTTTATTTTCATAAAACATAATATACATATAATCATAATAATATTAATAACAATTAAATAATAACTAACATGAGCAACTCAATATCTAACTTTACTCAAATAATCCACATCTAAGGCTAGGCATAAACAACAAAATAACTTCTCACATAAAAGATACATTCATATCAAAACATAAATAACGAGAATGGTCACAACAGTTACTAACCTGATTTACCAAAGGACTTAGTACTATTAGAACTGAATCCACACTCAAAGCTAGACATTGGAGTCACACAATCACATAACTCAAAAGAAAAATTCACACACGTGCAACACTCCAATCATAGGGTAAAGGAGATTGGGCATTGTCCCTTGACAACCCAAAAAGGTGATCACATAATGAATCCATTGTCCCTAGTTAGGGACAATGACTAGGGTTAGGTTAAAACTTGGGCCTAGATGTTATGTCCTCAACCACCATTGGGATTAGAAGCACACTCAGACCTGCTAATTCAGGTGGAGACGTAGCCTAGTACCTGTTCACTCAAAAATATAATTTAGAGCACATGTGCATAATAGTCGAAGCACTAGGAAAGAAACTCTAGCAATTGTATCTCATTCTTGTATGTCCCTCATACGTCCAATGGTACAATGTCGTCCTTTCCACTTATCCTAACAAACATACTACTGCATCACTTAACTATCCCAAATAAATCTCTGCATAATAATAATATCTTGACAATATACACCATACTCACCAAAGCACTAACAGAAGCGTATGTCCCATATTGCAACCACAAAGCTTAAACACAAGTCAATACATCTTCATCTTCAAATTCCAAATTCAAACTTCCTGCACATCTATGGTGAGAATGGAGGGGTATTACACCAAATACACTCACACAACTCAAAAGAGGGGGGGTCTTATATTCACATCAAACATGAAGAATACATAAGGCATACAAGGCATACTAGGCATGCAAGATCAACCAATGATAGTATTAGAAAGGAGTATAAGTTCTCTTCAAGCATTGCTCAAATGACATAAGGACTAGATCCTAGAGAGGGAATGGGGAGTTTCATCACAATAGCCTATGGTATCAGCTAAGCATAATCAAGTACACCTCTCACATGAGATGAGGTTACTTAAACATACAAGACCCAACACTCCTCGAGTGGGAATATCTTATACACCCATATTGAGCCTTTACAAGTGATTCAAGCATATTGTAGGCATCATTATCTTTGTTCATTTCATTACCCATGTTTTTCATTAGTTATCACTTTCTTAAGAGACTTCCACACAAGATATGCTCAAGCCACTTTAGGCCTCAACAAATTTTGGAATCCACTCCCATATTACTCGCTAACACCACATCCTAGGTTCATCACATTCCTAAAATTGAATGTGGCACAAAAAACAAGACATGATTTTTTACTCAACAAATTTTTTGACATAGTCTTAATAGGTTTGTCTCAAAAAATTGAGTAGACATTCTTTCCCCCATTCCAATATCTCAAAATTCTAATTAAAATTTCAAATTTTACCAAATTTCTTTCAACACAAAAATTGGGAAATTTAAAGAAACTCCAATAAATTACCTTGAATTTTTCCATTTTCAAAAATTTGAAATCTTTGCAAAATAAAAAGCGTCATTTGGCTCTAAATGTAAACAAAATCCATTTAATGTAAAAAAAATCACTTTCTAGGCATTTTTGAAAATTTGGGCATTATGAGGGCACAAAATGGCCAAATTTTAAAATCAAATAATTCATTTCTACTCATAATGCAAGATTTAAATGGCATGGTGGGCATAGCTTGATTGGCTAAAGCATCCTATTACGGGAAATAGTTCATGAGCTCTAGTCTCCCCACCGTCCCCGCGGTATCGGAGGGCGTGTCACACTAGCATCACCGGTCATGTGAAAATGGTTTACCAGGTGCACTACAATTTATAGAGGGGCAGCTACGTGATTCTAATTCTTACAGTCTAAAAATGAAATAAAATAAAATAATGCAAGATGTGAACACTAAGTGGGAATTCCTATACTCCCCTAATGGTGAGCATGGCATCCAAAAAACTAAACCATAATTCAAAAGAGGATAAATGAGTGACTTACCTCAATTTTGTCGGGACAATCAAAGACACACAACTTGCAAAATTCTAAGAGAGAAAAATGGAGTGCACACCACAAGAAATGCCCTTCCTTTCCTATTCAATCCAATTCAAATCCCACTCCTTTTCATTCCAATTGAGCCCAAAATTTAAACTTTCAAATTTCTCTTTGAGAGGGTTTTAAGAGAAAAATCCTTCCAAAATATGAACAAATGCCAAGTTTGTTTCAATTTTTCCCCTTTTCATTATTTTACCTTTTCAATTTCAACTTAATTTATTTTTCCCAAATGCTCCCTAAAATAATTTAAAATCAGTTAAACATTCAATCTCATTCAATTTTCAAAATTAATATAACAATTAAATCACATACATATGAAACTCATAAAAATATTTTTACAAAAAACATGAGATTTAGGAAATCATTTAAATCATGCATATACTAGTACTTCACAACAAATATGGATTCTAGAACCATCCCCGATTTAGATTTGAGTTAGCATAAGTCAAGCACAACATAACTCACACTTGGATCAAGTACGACTAGGTATGACAAGAGGGATGGCCTAATATGACATACTTGTATAATCATGTGGATAAATTTACTATACCAACACACTCAATACCCACATCAACTATACCTACAACATGTACATGATAGCTAAAGAGCAATATAACTCCCCAATGCGATACAATATAATAAAGAAAGTTAAAAGTATAGTCCAAAATAAACATGAGCATAGTAATAAAATAAGTGTCTTGTACTATGCACTAAGATCCTAGTGCCAATATAAAATGATAAGATGAGAACATCTTGAATCAAAATAATCAAGTATCAATATATGATTCCACGTCCAAACAAGTCTATTAGAATTCAAAATAAAGAGACATTACAAACTTTATTTCTCTCTGTTCTTAAATGATGTGCTATTATCTATCACAATAGTGGATGACAAACTAAATTTGGAAATAAAATTATCTATTATATAGAATTGTGTACATTGACAATTATGGTGGCCTTTACTAATAAATGTATACCTTTGAAAGAGATCGAGACAATATTACTCACCATATCAAGCCATCATGTAGAGAATGCCCAAGGAGATGTATAAAGGTGAGATTATGGGAAAATGCATGTTTTAAATTATTATATTTTTGGCATGTAGCACATTTTTGAAGAAAATAATATGCATCATCCTTCATTTTACTTCAATAATATCATGTTCATAAAATATTTTATAATAATATTTTTTCACTAACATGCCCTCCACATGTGTTTTCATGGTCCTCTTGAAGGAAAATATTTTTTTTCATGTCATTAAGGCACCAAAATAAAAGACCATCATACCCACATTGATAAAGTAGCCCCATAATCAAAAGATATTTAATAGTAGATTTTTGAATGCAAGTTTGGGTATTTTTAGAACATTGGGTGGAAATTCCCTTGAATCTAGGCATACATAAATGTCATGGAACCAACCCTTAGCCAAGAGTGTAGCAACCATGCAAGTTGTATAATGAATAGTAGGTTGTTTTAATCTAGATATACAATCGCAATGGGTTAAGGATTGCTCTCTTCCATACTTATCAAGGAAGTGAGATTAACCATAATATTAGCATTTTTTTCTTTTCTTTCTAGGATAACATTAATGTTGTATAAATCGAAAGACATGGTAATTGCAAGGCTAGCTCATAATATTGTGTCAATGTTGTATCCTTAGCTTTATAATCAACCATTATTTATCTAGAAACAAGTTGGAAGTCACCACAAATGGACTACTAGATATAATTTTGAAGGATATGAAGGCTTACAACTAGCATTTAATGTCTCATACTTGATCACAATATTAATGCATTAAAAATCAAAATTGAAATGATAATGTAATGAGGGTAACCAAAGGAGGGACTAAAATCACTATTGGCCTAAACCATTAATGCAAATAGATACATTCAAAAATACATTCTAGGAAATGGAGGTATCAACATGTCTAGAATATCATCATTAGGGAATGTAGCATCTAGTACTGAGGTTGCATTAGAAGGTGCTACATCTAACTAATCAACAATTACTTACCCTTTTATCAATTGTTGGGAGATGAATTTAAGATTAAACATCATCACTTAACACATAAAATTACCCAAAATATTGACTTTCAACTTGTATTTCAAAAAGTATTTTATTATAATTACATATATCTCATGAATCATGTAATTTATAAGTTTCTATAATTAAAAAACAACAATAAAGCATAATTTCTATATAAGATTATACCATGTCTCATAATCAAATAATATATAGCTTATATAAATAAATTACTATCTTCTTATATTTTTATCATTTCAAACCAATGAACCTTGAATAGTAGATTGTATTGCTAAAGCATATAACAATAAACATTTTCCTTGAATCATAGACATGAAAACTTGAGGACTAGAGGATTCAACAAATATCATTAATCATAGCCATGAGGACTAGAAGATTCAACAAATATCATTTCATGTCCTCAAATGCCTTTCAAAAATCTCCATTCCGTTCAAGCTGTACATCTTTCTATGATAGCTTTGTGAATGGATGTCTCATTTGCTAATTAGGTGATCAAGTGTCAAATGTGTTTTTCCTTGAAGACTATAAAGTTATGACATTATTTAAATGAGGCATGTTAATAATAGCACCGATCTTGTCTAGTAATATTTTTATCTATGACTAAAGGGCTTAGATAAGGGAACCAAATCTCTCTTCTCCTTTGTACTTGTAGAACCATTTGGTTGAAACATATAAACTATGTATACAACAAATCTCTAAAATGTTATATTGACTATAGATGGAAAAAACTCCTCCACCCACCAATAGTTTGTTGATGATACCATGCTCTTTGGGACCTTGAGCATTCAAGAGGAAAATATCATCAAGCGATTCTTACCATTGTATTGTTCTATGTCAGGATAGTTTGTTAATGGAAATAGGGGAGAGGGACCCATAGTGGGTCACCCTAACTTCCCCCATCCACCTAGCGTGCCATATCATCCGAATAATTTTTTTTGACTTTTGCACATAGACGGTGACATGGAAAACTTAAATATTTCATTTTAACATGCTGGACATCGATTTTCCATGTAGATGACATGTTTCTTTGGCAAGGTTGAATTTTCGGCCATTTTTTACTGTCGACCAAAGACCAGAAAGACCATACACTGGTGGCGGGAAGTGGCATTGTGAGTTGTACTCATGATTCCATTTGGTATTTGAGAAAATCACCACCTTTTCATCACACACTCCCACATTAAAGAGAAGTCCAGTCACATTTAAGATGAAGTTTAGACTCATTAACTCCTACTCCTTCATTGTTTTGCTGGTTATCGTGCCTTGGATTTTTGCAACTATGGAGCATTCAATGCTCTCATCCTTCACACTCAACAAACCCTTTGACACCATTACCAAATCTGCTCTCTGTGTTTGCTCATTGCAGATGGCACCCATACTGGTTCACCTTGGCACTGGCTTCACTCATTTTTCCTTCGAACCTGGTAAGGATTCCTTATCCTGCTAAGGCAATGACCTTTCTAGCTTGAAAACAAAGAGGATTTATTTGGTTTTTTTGGGTTTGTAAAGCTTTCTGTGCTTGGTTTTCTGTCTACTTGTATTTTGAAGCTTATGTTGGCCTAGCTTAATCATTTTGAGGTTCACGAAAGGCTTTTTTTTTTTTTGAAGAATTCTATAGACTTTGATGCAGTATGTAATTGGTGCTAAACGGGCATGACACTAAAGCCCTTTCTACAAATTCATTTTTGAACATTCCCTATTTATGTGTGTGGCTTCTTGATAAGCCTTGTCATTTCCAAAGATTCTTTTAAAAAATAAAATCATTATGAGCCCAGGATACTCGCAACCTAGGTTAGTATTAAAGCCAAGTTGGGTAGTTTTGTGTTGGGTTTGTGTCATGGATTTTCTGGTACAGGCAATTTTTCCTTTTTTTGCATTAGGAGACCAAAGAGATTTGTCCTAGAAATAAATAGAAAAATGAGCAAAATAAGGCCACTGGGTGGCTTTATTTGTATTAGGAGACCAAGAGTATCTATTATCAGTACATGTCTTATGTTGTTTTTGTTTTGCTGTGGGTTTGCCAATGAAGAGTCTATTTGGGGTTTGTGGGGATATTTTTTAGGATTTGAGGGATACAATTGTGGTGTGTGGTAAAGACAATGATAGAGGGATAGAGAGAATTGGTGGAAAGGGGTGATAAAAGGTATGGTTGAATGTACTAGAAATGCGTTGATAAGAAAAATATTCAGTGCGTGTTTTACTTGGGTGTTACTAAATTGATCATGAGCATTTCCTCTAACAATCACCAAGTAAACAAAAATCTCAACAGTACTTACGAGTACATTCTTACCCATCTAGCACATTTAAGGAAGCCAATTTATCAACAAAGGCATTGGAATTTCTATGTAATTTTGTATCAAAAATGGATTGAGTTAGAGGCAAGTTGCTTTCAGAAGTCTGCAAACATGAAAATAAATATGTATGAATTACATAATACAAGAATTCCTTATATAAAATGCAATCTTGAGAGCTATTATAAATGATAATCATAAGTTTTGTGCCTATCATTAGTGGGAAAATTTGTTTGCATGTTCCCGCAGCAAGAAAAGTGTCGATGCATTATATTATGGGGAGTTAAGTATTAGCAACAATCTCAATTACAATTTGGTTGGCTTAAATTGTACTTTTGAGAAATTTTTTGAGTTACCTGCCTTTTATTTTTCCTTTCTAAGTGACCTTCATCTCTTGACTACTCCATTTTCATCACTATTGAACACTGACCACTAATGATAGCTTTCCCCTTTGAAAGTGCGTTGCTTCTTTGGATCAAAAATCTATTCTTTGTGCACACAAAGTTGTGTCTTGTGTCATTTATTAGCATCAAAACATGATTCCTTACACTAATAGAGTTCATTTTGGTATCATTCTTACAATCACCAGAGACCCATTATTCTTCTTGTAATTCTACAGAATTTATCATGTTCACTAAACACCCAAGTAAAACATGCTTTGAATATTTTTCTTATTAGTTATAGCGTGCTTTCAACCATTGCAAGATTGTCAAGTTGGTGATTCTTTTCCATCATTACATTCCTTCTTCAACTAGCTGCCAAGAAATCTCATTATTATGGTCATTTTCATACATGTCTGAATTGATCCTTTGCCTATACTTGTTTCCAGTTAATTTGGATTTGCCCAATGTTCATAGCTATCCTGATATTATTTCAATGTTGTTTGGTCTGTTTATTTTCCTATCTTTAGCTCCGTTTTAGGTGTTTCACACAATTTTCCATTGTTTGGGATTTCTAGGAGGGCTCATTAAAAATTATTTTTCTCTTGTCTTTGTCTTGGAGATGCCAATACTTGCAAGAGACATCTCTAGCAAGAAGGAAGTCTTCCAAGTTCTCTCGATGCCCTAATGAACAGGGGGCTTTCAACTCAAATTTTGAAACCAAATAAAAAGAATTAAAAATAAATGAAAAACCTCAAGCCATAAAAGATCAAATTTCACACATTGGCTATTTCTCATTCAAACAAATGTTTTTGGAAAAATTTACAAACTATGAAAAAAAAATTATTAGTTTTCATTAGCATAGATTTGTAAGGGAGATTCTTATTTGACAAGGATGGCATCACAGCTGGGAGGAAGAAACTTATTTGAAATTTGAACATATATTAAACATACATGTAACCTACATATGGTCATACCCTTATCCCAAAAAATGGTGTTTGTGTTATCATCTCTTCCTGTATGGATCTCTTGGTGACTATGTTACATGCATGTTGTTATTATGCATTATTTAGGACTTTCCTTCAACTACAGTGTTTAAATTCTCTTGGTAAGCCTTTGATTCTCTTCTATGGAAATGCTTTAGACTCTCCTTTCACTTTTAAAATTTTCTTGGAAACCTTAGAGTCCAGTAGATGTATTTATGTCATATATAAACACTATTATAATTTCATTTCTTCATTCTTTCTATACTTTTTTTCCTTAGTTTATTCCTTTCAGGTATAGGAAGATGGTTGCTATAGTAAAGTTGTTCTATTATAGATAGGGAACCAGGAGTTTTGTAATCTTATAGATGCTTTTGGAAAATGTCATTTAAATAGAAGTCCAATCACATTAAAGAGGAATTTCAGACTCATTAACTCCTACTCCATCCTTCTTTTGTTGGTTATCGTGCCTTGTCTTTTTGTAGCTATGGAGTGTTCAATGCTCTCCTCCTTCACACTCAAAAAATCCTTTGACACAATTATCAACTCTTCTCTCCACGTTTTCTCATTGTAGATGACACCCATACTGGTTCACCTTGGTGTTGATAAGGCACTGTGCATCTGCTGGCTTTTCTTTTTTTTCCTTTGAACCTGGCAAGGATTCCTTATCTTGCTAAGGCAATGACCTTTCTAGCTTGAAAACAAAGAGGATTTATTTGGTTTTATTGTGTTTGCAAAGCATTCTGTGCTCATACATTTAACATTCTTCTTGTTTTGCGTCTGCTTGTCTTTTGAAGCTTTAGTTTTCAAAAGGGTTTTGGGTTTTCACAAGGGTAGTTGTTTAATGTTGTGTAGCTTGTGGCTTCGCTCAATTATCCTTCGACCCTGGTAAGGATATCTTATCTTGATAAGGAGGCAAGGGAAACCTTACAATATTTTAACTCAATCTTTTAACCTTTCTCATCGATTCCTTCCTTTTTTCCATTATATATTAGTGTTGGAAATCATTCCCCCACATTTGTCACAAGCCTTGCATGCAATTCTAGTTGAAAGTCCACTGAGAAATTCATCTAGCTTGCCATCATCATTAAACTGCAAAAATTCCTCTACACCACCAATATATCTACCCTTAATGAACAATATGGGAACAAGTACAGGGTTACCCATTAACTCCTTAACTCATTCTGGAACTCTAGATGCAGAGAAACATCCCTCTCATCAATTGGGACACCATAACTTTCAAGCACAAATCTTACTTTATTGCAATCCTCAAAGGTCTTTCTGATTCCTCACAATGATGTAGTGTATAGCACCACTCCTTTCTCTCCACCTGGTGGGAATTTTTCCTCAAAGTTTCCTAGATGGTTTTCGTTCACTTCAACAACCCTAAAACTATGTGGAGGTCCTTTATCTTTCATATCTACAAACTCAAAGACTGCACATCCCGCGGCTGGAACAATAGCACAAGAAGGTTTTTCTTTATCAAACTCCTTGTTTGTGGGAGAATTTTTGTTAGGTAGGTTTTCTATTTTTAGCGTGTTTTGAAATAGTGAATTCATAAAATTTAAATGGGTTCTATGCCAAACTATTAGCCTAATAGGAAAAAATCAAAAAGGAGTTTCCTTAAGGACTACCTGATACAATGCGTCTGGATAACTGCTAAAGCATTGTATGCATACGATTTTGATTCCAGGGCATGAAAGGGATAAATTATGAGGATAATGTGGATTTTAGGAGGAGGCTTAAAGAATGGAAGCACTACAACTAAAATTTACAGATCTTTTCTCATCCTGAAATCTGGTAGAAAAACCATATGAATCTTGAGTGATTGGTTGCAACTTAAAACTGAGTTACTATTACTCTAGGAATTGAAATATGTTTAAAATTTGGTTTGGGTACAACAACCTCATTCCCAAGTTCAGATTTAAACTGATTCATGTCAATTCATCAAAAGCTAATGCAATTAGGAAACTTTGAGGTTACTAAAGCTTAAAACTATGAAACTTGAACAAATAAATCTAAAAATTTGATAATGGAAACATTTAATTCTATTTTGAGTTTTAGTTGTTCAAGTGATTTTTTTTGACATTTCTAGTGTTAGATGATAACATGCAATTCTTTTGTATTTTTTATGGACTTTTATTGATATTAGTCACATGGTGGGATGTAAGTTGTCCAGGAAACTTGTGCTTTTGTTTCCTTGTACCTAGCTCTAGGGTACTCAAGGGAACTTTTGATTTTCCCTAAACCTGCATATACACTAATACTACTGTTAGTTTAGTGTTGCTACTTGTTAGACCCAAATTCAATTACAATTTAGTAGTTTAAATTTTCATCAATTTTTTTTAATAATCACTTATCAAATTCTATAGTTGACATTCTAAGATGATGTCTTTTTCAAGCTTAATACTTGGTAAGAATCCTTCATTGTTTAGATCATCATTCCTTCCAAACAAAATTTTTAGACATTCACCATCACATTTTTCTAGCACACCTTTTGTCAAGAGTGGATCATTCATCTTAATCAGTCTGCTCACCTTGAATTAGGTTATTTGCTGAGAACAGTAATTAACTAGAGTAATAGTAAAAAATTCCCATAACTTCAATTTTGTTAGGATTGCACCAAATTACAATAATTAACCAGAGTAATAGTAAAAAATTATCTATGCACTGGCTTACACTAATTTCCAGCAAAAATATATAAGACTAAACCACTTCCATTCAGTATCTTATTATGAACTTTGGCAATTTGAGTTGTTTTTTATATGGAATCTTGCCCAACTACTTAAAAAATTTAGACACTTATATGATTTTTTATTTAGTATTTTCTAAATTAGGATCCTATTTCATTGGTAAGTTTAGATTACCTTAAACATGCTATATGTTGATTTAGGCCATTCTTGGGTGATATGTGTAGACGTCCAATTTTGATCACTTCCATATGATCAAATGCGTCTCCTTGATTCATCCGGTTGCTCATCCCCTCTGACAATATTAATTAAAGCCATTTGTTTAATTAATATCTTGCATCTCGCACAAGGGTCCTAAAGTATTTAATTTGATACTTTACCCCTTTTTCTCCTCTAAATTAAATAAATATCCCCTTTTATTTAATTTAGTCATATTCCCCTTTTGAATTAAAATGCATTTTTAATTCATCTTTTCTCTCTCATGGTCACATCCTCCAACTTTTTCAAGTTGGTCCCTAATCCATTTTAATTACTTCATCTTCTTCTAATTAACTAGGGTTAACATGTGCACACCCTTAATCATCATTAAGGTCACATCCTCCATAATTTCCCACTTGCCTCTAATCAGTCATTAGCCTATCTAACTAAGTACTTGCACAACCTTAATCATTTGATTAGCCTAACCTAATCCTCATCCTATTTATGGCATATGTCCTTGAGTCAACCTTATTAAAGGCTTCCTCCTTTTGGACAAGGCATCCCCCTTCCCCATGTGAATTTTTAATTCACCTTTTAATCCCCCAAGGCACCTAAATGGAATTTTTAATTCCTTCACTTCTCCCCACATGTCCTTTACTTATTCTTTACTCTTTCTCCCATCCCCATGAGAATATTTGAGGAATTTTTAATTCCTCACATGTCCTCTCACCCACATGGGGACAAGGACCTCCTTTATGAGGAGATCTTGTCCAATCCCAAGGTACTTTGTACCCCCTCCATGTCATGTCCTTCTTCTTCCACCTCATGTCCACTTCACCTTTTAGGGCTTCATCACATGCCACATGTCAAGATGTGAGGGCTTGTGAGTTCTCAACTCACCTTAGCCCTACATCTTGATATTTGGTGGATCAATCTCAACCGTCCATTTCCCCTAGGATTTCCCAAAAATCCTATAAATACCCCCTCTTTTCTCTCATTTTGGAGGAGATCATTTTGTGTAGCCAAACTCTTGCAGTTTTACTTCTCAATCCAGACTTAGCTATTTTCATGTTTCCAAGCATCATTTGCATCTCACATCACACATCTTGTGCCATCTAAGGAGCATACACATCCAAGATCGAAGGGCCAACCAAAGGATCGACTCAACGCAAGGTATAAAGTTCCATTTCGTGGCTTTGTCTTGTTTTGTTTCCAACTTAGGCTAATCTCGAAGTGTAGGTTGTTTTAGTGGTTTATTTGTGCTCTTTAACTTGTTGCTTATTTTCTAACACCTAATTCGACCTATCACATTTCTGGCACGCCCGGTGGGACCCACAAACGGGTCTCTTTCTTTCACGTTTGCTGTTTTTTTGCATTTTTGCAGGTCCAGGTTACAGAGTGGCGGACCTGTCCTCTTCCAGTGGCCGACTGGTCCTGGAGTGGCGGACCTGTCCAGGGGTGGCGGGCTCGTCCTGACAGAGTGGCGGACCTGTCTTAGTCCAGTGGCGGGCCTGTCCCAGTTCAGTGGCGGACCTATCCTAATTCAGTGGCGGGCCTGTCCCAGTGCAGTGGCGGACCTGTCCCAGTGCAGTGGCGGACCTGTCCTAATTCAGTGGTGGGCCTGTCCCAGTGCAGTGGCGGACCTGTCCTAATTCAGTGGCGGGCCTGTCTTAACAGAGTGGCGGACCTGTCCTACAGAAGGTAAAAATTTCAAGTTTTCTCGAATTGTGTTTTGATAAAATAGGAACATAGCTTAATTAAAGGGGTGTCAATAGACCTTGCTTGGCATGTTTGGGAAAGCTATTTGACATATCCAATCCCCTTGCACCATTTGGTGATCCTGGGTGACGAGAAATCGTAGCTTACCAGAATCGCACGTCACCCTTTTCGAATTTCTTGAGTGGGACGCAGCGGGGACTTCATCGCAAAGGGGCGTTCAACCGCAGCGTCAAGTGAGGGTATATAAAGGGGAAGGCGAAAGTACCTCAATCAACCGTTATGGTGGCTTGTCGGGATGGCGTGAAGAGTTGGTCAAACCGCCTACAAGTATCTAAAGCTAAAGGTTCACGGAGCTCAGCATTATGTGGAGTTGAATGTTCCGCAGTTTGGGCATCGCGTCATAGAGATTGTATACTCGGACTCCTTAGAAACCATGTGCATCCTAGAGTAGAAGACTTTGTTGACCATACCCCTTTCTACTAATTTTAGGGTTGTGCTGTTTGAACTGTCTTTCTTGTGCAAAAACCAGTGATTATCAGTTTGGCCAAGTCTTTTTATGATTGTTACACTTTGGGTCCTTTGCATTTTCCATCCATCAAAACATCAACCTTGAACTCATCCTTTGGCAGACTTGACCTTATCCTTTTGCAAACTTGTCCTGGTGCATTGGCGGACCTGTCCCAGTGCAGTGGCGGGCTTGTCCTGGTGCATTGGCGGACCTGTCCCAGTGCAGTGGCGGGCTTGTCCTGGTGCATTGGCGGACCTGTCCCAGTGCAGTGGCGGGCCTATCTTAGTGTAGTGGCAGACCTGTCCCATTTCAGTGGCGGACCTGTCCTAATTTAGTGGCGGACCTGTCCCATTTCAGTGGCGGACCTGTCCTAATTCAGTGGCGGGCTTGTCCCAGTGCAGTGGCGGACCTGTCCTTTGATCACCCTATATCATCACTTCGCATGCATTGTCCCCCTACTTTGACCATCGTTACGATCATTTAGCATCCAAAATAAGCTTTTGAACGTCCATTCCAAGCCTCCATCCCTTCATTCTAAAGGTCATTTATTCCGAACACTCTTCTGCTTGTTTCGGGAACCATACATCTTCCCTAAGACGCTACCCATCCGTCCTAATTCCGTTTTCATCTCTGATCCCCGTTATTCCATATAAACCTCGTTGGAGTTGCCATCCAAGTTGACCTAGGTATTTATCCCTAATCGCAATCATCATAGCTGGCTTAGGATCGCTATCCGTCTTAAGTCAGTTATCCCTTTCGGCCCAATCAATCTGCTTCTATCTCAAGTTGGATTCGGTGTCGTTATCATACATCCACCTCTCAATCAATACCTAGTGTTACCAAGGATCCCTCTTAAACCCAGTTGTGGATCTCGGTCTTCGTCATACTTATCATCAATCCAATCCTGATCATCAGATTAATCCAATCCCTACACCATCAAACCTATTCGGATCAAAACCCGACATTTAGGTAAATCCAACATCTATCGATCAATCCAATCCCATCCCATCAAGCCAATCCACATCGGCATAATCAATCGTCATCCACTAATCTCCCATTGAAATTTAATCAATCTTGATCTACTTCATCATCTTGCATGCCCGTTCAAACTCGATCACAAGCAAAGAAAATGGCTGACCAACAAGCCCTAAAT
>VDFB02167550.1:0-10067 GCA_007258455.2 Sequoia sempervirens
TATGCTTGGAGGTGTTTATGATCTTCCATAGTGGGGTGGGGTATTCAAGATCTAAATCTTAATCAAGCGAGAAAAACCATAAACCTACCATTGAAACTTATACCCAACTCATGTCACTGTCCATGTCATCCTTTTTGTCCATTGACAAGGGAAACCAAAATGTCTTCCATGTTGAACCAACAACTATCCATCCTCTTTCACTGAAGGAACACAAAAAGTCACCCTATAAGGAATAAAATACCCGATGCAAAATTCTATTTCACAAAATGGTATTCGTAGTCTTCTAGTTCCACCCACTTTCACTTCATCCATCCCATGTTTATCCAACTCATCCATTTCATGTTTTTCCAACTTCATAGCACGTATAGAAATTCAACAATGTACATACTTGACCTCATTGATCGAAAGCATGACATCATAGATCCCATTTTTGTGTGAAGATCAAAATACTCGCTCTCATGATACCGGTTCATCTCATCATTCCATTCCATGTCATGATGCCATACCATCTCATGATAAAAGTATGCCAACTCCATACCATAATCATAATGTATAAATTCATTAAAAAAAGCTTTCCATCCATTCAATAAGTCAAGACCCCCAAGGTATAATCATTTCCATCACATCTCATGATAATCCTAAACTTTCTCAAGATCCCATTCATGAACCACAAACATATAAGCTTGGTTCATCCACCTTTATCAAAGTTGGTTTTATCATACAATACCACATGCCTTCATGAGTTCCATTTACCTGCACACCCTAATATTAAAAAACATCTCAATTCTTATGGCTTTGGCTTCATACCTCTTTCTTAAGACATTGGTAGCTATTTCAAACACAAGAGGCCTCCCTTTAGATCAATACATCCACCTCCTCCATCATCTTCACCATCTATTCTTGGACCGTATCCACAAACCCTTCCATCCATCATGGGCCCATATGTTCCTAGTGCATATCATTAGGTTCCCTTTCAAGAACAACAAAGGCACATACCCTTGAATTCATTCCAACCCCTTCTGATGAGGTAAAAATAACCTCATAAACATAATGGATTCAATATGAAAACCTATACCTTTCAACCCAAATTACCCTGCCAATTAATTACCTTTAGGATAAATAAATGTGCAAACTTTAATTCTTGAAATTAGTCAAATTAAGCTAATTTATGCTGATTTAATGGTTTAGTCTTGAGCATTTCACAGGTCAACTTCCACTCTCGATCACCATTCCAGTCAAAGGGAAATGAGCGTAGATCTTAACACCTTTGAAAACAAGCGAGCGGGATCCGGAATTGTAGGAGTCTATGTTATGAGCCGAATTTTCATAAGTTTTCTTATTTTTTAGTTTCACAAACTTTATGGCTCGTGTTGAGCCTCTTTAATATTTTATGACATCGGCTTTAAATTCCATTAGTTGTTGGTAATATGTTAAATACTTTATCGACTAGAAAGTAGGATTTCATTAGTCACTTTCATATAAAAACATGTAACTATTGCAACTGATAAATACAAAAGAATACCGTTATGCTGCTAATATGTTTCTTGAGAAAAACTGTTATATGAAATAAATGAGTTTTCCTGCCATACTTTGAATTACTGAGCAATGTGAATGGATTTATTTGAATGAAGTTATTTGGAAAATTACCAGTGCATGTGATCTGAGATAGCTGTAGAGACACCAGAGAGCTGGCCACTCAAGGGTTATAGATATATAAGTATTTTACTTCTTATTTTGTGTTTTCTTTAGTAGATAATAATTAAAACTAGAATTCATTTTCATGTGTGTGTGCTATGATATTAGTGTTAACCTTGTAGGTTGTAGGTAAGTCCGTAGTTTATGAATTTAGTATCTGAAGTTCTAGAGAACCTTCCTTTAGTTATTTTTGTTAAGTCGATTGATACTAATTGTTTTAGGTTGTTATATTTTGGTTAGACCAATGTTTAAAAGCTTCTTTACTAGTTTTACTTCTTCAAAAATTTATAGATTTCTCAATTTGATCATTTCCATGCTTTCTAGCTTAGTGGTGATGCTTTTCAAATTCGTAGTTTTCTGCTTCATAGTTTAATCATTTTCAGCTTTCTAGATAGATGACTTTCTAAGTTTAGAGTTTTATTTAGTCGTTTAGTAGTTAGAGAACCTGAGAGAGAGATAGTTGAGATGAATCCTATTGCATACAACCTTTGGACACTGCCCAATCGATATATTGATGTGTTTATTAATTAAAGTGTTAGGACCTGATGATAGCTGACCACTTTTTGGTGCCGTTGTTGGGGAATCCTTTTTCTAGTGTTAGTAGGAGATATTTTGAATACCTCTTTTAGGGATAGAAATAGCTCTTTGGATTCTTTTTTGCATGGTCAAGAAATGAGGCCCCCATGGAAGATTCATACCAAAAACCTCCCCAATCAACGTACCAACAACCAGTAGGGAGGAAGGAAACTCAAATCAAGAACTTATTGAGGAATTGACTGAACAAGGTCAACCTGAGACCTTCCCATATACCTCAGAAAGAGAATGAATAGTGGTCAAGGAGCATATTCTTTTGTAAAATCCTGAACCTCGCACCACTGAGAAAATTTTGGAAGAGGATCACATTCCCTTCAACATCATGGGTGACCATAGAAATGCCGCCAATAACAACAACAACGATAAACCTCTACCACAAAAAATCACTTATCCTATTGCTATTGATGCAGATGATGATATGACAATGAAAAACATCTCACCAGCTTTCTTGCCAACCTTTCGAGGTTTGTCTATTGAGGACCCTAATCAATTTCTATTTGAATTTAAAGTCTTGTGTCAGACATATGACTACAAGAATGATAATCAGAAACTAAAGCTTTTTCCTTTCACTTTGAAAGACTCAACCATGTGCTGGTTTATGGGATTAGCTTCTTAGTCGATAACCTCTTGGGATGAAATGGAGTTTGTCTTTTTGGAGAAGTACCAAAGTTACTACAGGGTGAGTGATAGGAAAGAACTATTGAAAATAAGGAAAAACGAGGATGAAAGTTTAGAGGATTACCTAGATAGGTTTATCTTCTTATCTAAACGTTGTGGTGGAGAAGTTATAAGTCTTGATATTTTGAAGATCTTATTCCTTAAAGGTCTCAATGATGAAGCTCGAAGGAGTTTAGATTTAATGGGAAAAGGAGATGTGTCCCAATTGAGGTTGGAAGATATTACAGAATTATGTTAGAACTTCTCTCGCACTCGTGGAGGTATCCGGAAGCTAGTCCCCTTATGTGGCCCTAATGACATAAAAAAAATTCGTGAGGAGCTAGCCAACTTCAAAAAATACATCTTTGTTCAACTAAACACCACCTTAGAGGACATACAGGCTAAAACCTGAAATCCTGAGACTTTGTTTATTTACTGCCCTAAGTGTCAAAATAAACATTTGCTAAGGGAATGTCCCTTGGACAAAGTTGAAAAGATTGACATTTTCAAGTGTGTGATAAAAATCACCCCACTAATCAATGTGAGCTATTGAATGCCATCAAAAAATCTAAGAAAAGAACAACCCTAGTTAAGGAAGAAGTGAACATTGTCAATCAAAGGACTGGAGGCAATTTTTCCTATGGCTATAATTCCAATCCTAACTGGAGACCCCAACCAAATTGGAACAATAATCAATGGGAAGCACCCTGGCCTTAGGCACCACCTCTAGTACCCTCTAATTAGGGAACCTATCCTTGGGGACCACCTGAATGAACAAACCAATCTTGGGGTAACCCTCAGTGGCCCAACTAGTCTCAACAGCAGTGGTACCCTCAAAATTACATTCCTTAATGGAATCAACCCCATCATCAGTTTTATTATGGTCCCAGGAGGATGCCTACTCAACAACAGACTCTCCTACCACCTCCCTAGAACACCCCAGAAACTAAACAAGTTAACCAACCACCACTTTCGATGCAACCAGTTTTGAACCCAAAGAACAATCACCCAAATACTCTAGTATATTTTTCTGAACAAGACAATGTCATTGGACTTAACACCATACAGTGTGGGAATCTATAATTGAGGTATGGGAAAACACTTTCTCAGCTCACTATCGAACAAATCATAGATGAACCTATCAAGAAGTCTACTGAGAAAACTACAATAACACTTGCATTCATAGAAAAAATCCCAGACACTATGCATCATGAACCCGACCTACCATCTTCAGCAGGAGATTCCGACCTACCTCAAGAGGAGGGGGTTAGTCTCCAACTAAAATTTCAAAGGATTTGGAGCCTAAAGAAAAAACCAAAGCACCATTTCTGGAGTGTCTGAAACCAATTCCTATGAAAGATGCTCTGGAAATGACCTCAACCACTGAGACTGCACTGATACAGGAAATTAGACAATTGCAAATTGAAGTCCCTTTGCTACAAGCAATTAAGGAAATTCCTGAGCTAAACCAGCTGATTAAACAGTTGTGTATTAAGACCCTAGGAAGAAAACCAAAAGGAATCAACACCATCCACATAAATGGGTACCTAGCTGACTTGTTGGTGGAATGACCACTGCTCTGAAATATGATGATCCAGGAAGTCCGCTTATAATAGTAATAGTTAATGGGGTAGCAATACCTAATGCTTTGGTGGACCTTGGAGCATCCATTGATGTAATGATTGTGGATGTGATGGAGAAATTGGGACTTACTGACCTGCATCCCACAACTACAGTCTTATAAATGGTGAACCAATCCATAGCTATCCCCAAGGGAATCATTGAGAACATTCTTCTTAAAGTGGATGGATGGGAATACCTAGTAGATTTCCAAATAATTGAATCCCTGACACCCAAAGACAGTTACCCAAAATTTTTGGGATGACCTTGGCTGGCTACTGTTGCAACCAAAATTGACTATAGAGAGGGAGGAATGACCATCTCACATGGATCTAATAGTAGACATTTGTTTTTTTATCCTCCTGCCAAGCCTGCCGAACACAATAAAGTATGGGTTGATGAACCAGAAAGTCCCATTGGATAGGAAAATTCGGCTTCACTGGCCATGGTAGTCATCAAACAACAAGGTGAAGAATTAGAGGATGAATTAAAAAATGGTGTGGAAAGTCTTGCAATGGATTCCAATAGTGAAGAAATGATAGATGTAGAAGAGATTCTAGGACACCCAATCAACATAGACCACATAGAATTTGATGATGCTAGTTTCATCAGATTACCTTGTCCTTTGATGAATTTAATTCTGAAAACTCACCACTTCTTTGCAGATGTTACTCGGCTTCATAAAACTGTACCTCACAGTTGTCCTCTCAACACCCTAACAAGGCCCATGTACACTGTCACATCCAACTATCTGGGAGTCAAAACCATTATGTTGCTACCAGGAAAAACTTTGAATATCAATAGATGGTTTACTGAGACGGAAGAACACAAATTGTTTGATACCCTAGTGAATAGATCTAAAGCATTTGCTTGGGATTATATAGATATGAGAGGAATACACCCTAGTGTGTGTACACACCATATCTATACTGAGGATGTTTGACCTATTCACCAACCACAAAAGAGACTCAACCCTGCTCTAAAAGACATTGTTAAAACCGAGATTGAGAAACTCTTATAGGTAGGATTTATCTACCCAATTTCTAACAGCAAGTGGGTGTCACCCTTGGTTGTAGTCCCAACGAAGAATGGGAAGTAGAGAGTGTGTGTAGACTATAGAGATCTTAACAAAGCAACACGTAGAAATTATTTCCCTCTACCATTTGTGGACCAAGTGTTGGATAACTTGGTAGGGAGGAAATATTTTTCATTTTTAGACAAATTTAGTGGATATAACCAAATATAGGTGGTAGAAGAAGACCAGGATAAGATGAACTTTACTTGTCCTTGGAGGATGTTTGCATATCAGGTTCTCCCTTTTGGGCTTTGTAACACCCCTGCAACGTTTCAAAGGGCCATTTTGGCTATATTTTCTAAATTGGTAAATGAGTGTGTGGAAGTTTATATGGATGACTTCACCATATACGGTTCTAATTTCGATGAAGCCCTCACAAATCTCAAAAAAGTGTTAAAACGGTGTGAGGATCATTGTTTTTCTTTAAGCCACAATTTTTTTTTGATCATGGTGGAACAAGGAATAGTTGTTATGAGATAACTTGCACAATAGAAGAATATGATATGAAAGATGCTGCAAATACTTGATAATAACTGAGAATAACAAGCCACTTTGAGGGGGAAAACCTCCAAATATCTCTAATGAGAACACACTTCACAACTTGATGATGAAATAAGACTCACAACCTCCTATATATACCTATTTATGCCAAGGATATCACCTAGGATGACTTAGACACACCTATACAAGACTTAGGCTGACCTAAACAACTAAATAAAAATATACTAATGATAATATGACTTAATAGAGAGTTAAGATAGCCACAAGTTGACTATTTCTTGCTTAATGTACAATAAGAGCATTGCTTTATGCCCCCATGCTTAAAGCATTGTCCTCAATGCTAATCAAGTTGGAAACTTTGGAATGAACTCCCTCGTCTTCCCATGTGGCATCTTCAGGCGGTAGAATTCTTCCATTGGATGAGGATACTTTCGGTGATAGTTCTATTCCTCAGCTTCTTTGTGCGTGTTTGACGAATGCACTCTGGTTCCAAAATGATTCTCCCTTCTTCATCCAACTCAGGAAGTGTTGTTTGAGTGGGAATATTATGCCCAATTACCTTCTTCAAATAGGAAACATGAAAAACTGGATATATCCTTGTTGTTGGCGGCAACTCAAGCTTGTAAGCAACACTACCAATCTTCTGCATGATTTGGTATGGACCATAATACTTTGGAGACAACTTATTATTCTTTCTTTGCTATTTTAGTGAGATTTTCTTATAAGGCTACAATCATAAGAAGACCCAATCCCCAACTTCAAAACTTCTTTCACTATGATGTTGGTCTGCCTGTTGTTTCATTCGATTTTGTGCCATGGCTAAATTCTGCTTGAGTCCTGAAAGTACTTGTTGATGAAGCAAGTGGTCTTCTACTGCCTGAACTCTTGGGGACACCTTAATTGATGATGTGATGGAAGGAGGATGATATCCATAAAGTGCCAAAAATGGAGACATTTTTGATGAGCTATGAAAGAAGTGTTATACCACCATTACGCAGAAGTGGTAAGCCAATCTACCTTTGGGACTATTTCTCTAAGTGGGGAAACAACGTAGATATCCTTCAAACACTTATTAACAACCTCTGTTTGCCCTCGATTGAGGGTGGTATGAGCCTAAGAGCGATTGAGTACCCAAACATGAGAATAAATCTTTCCAAAGAGTATTGTTGAGGGCGGATCACGATCACTAACAATAACTTTAGGTGTACCATGTAGCTTTTGGATATTCTCCAAAAAATCTTTAGCCACTGCACTTGCTATAAAAGGATGTGCTAATGCAATGAAATGTCCATATTTAGTGAGCCGATCAACTACCACCATGATGACATTATGACCTTTAGATTTGGGAAGCCTTGTGATGAAGTCCATGGATATCTCTTCCCAACGCTGGCTAGGAATAGATAAGGGTTGCAAGAGATCTGGTGTCTTAATTGTCTCCCCTTTATGCCTTTGACACACCAAACATTCAGCCACAAATTTTTTAACATCACCCTTTAGCCCTTCCTAAAAGAAATCTTGCTTGACTCGATGATATGTCTTCAAAAATTCTAAATGACCACCCACTGGAGACTCATGCAACTATGTGAGAATCTTGATTTTAAGGTTGGAATTCTTGCAGAGATACAAACGCTCTTTATACCAAAGAGTATCTCCCTTCCAACAAAACTTATCTGAACTACTAGTATCACTTTTTAATTGATCGATGAGATTACTTGTTGCAACATCATTTTTCCACTTTGCTTTGGCTTCCCTCCACCCAATTTTAACAAGTAATATTGAGGGCGCACAATGGGCTTCATCTTTCTCATGCTTGTGGTGCATCTAAATTAATATTTTCTTTTCCATATATACAATCTCAAAGTCATATCCTAACATCTTAGTGACCCATTTTTGTTGCTCTTCAAAGATGAGTCGATTGTTCCAAAAATATTTTAGGCTATCATAGTGCATCTCTTAACCTTGAAATGTCTACCCAATAGATAGGCCATGCATTGTTTCTTTGCATGGGAGTATTGCTAGCATTTTCCTTCTCATAAATAGGTTTAGTAAGATTCTTACCTTTTTGGTGTGACTCTCAAAACAATTGGTCGACCTTCTTGCATGAACCTTTGCTCTATCCCATTTCCAGAAGCATCACATTCCACAATGAATTCCTTGGTGAAGTCAGGAGTGGCAAGTACTAGAGTTGTACACATAGCCTCCTTCAATCTCTCAAATGTTGTATTGGTAGACTCGTTCCAATGAAAGGAATCCTTCTTCAATAGAGTGGTGAGAGGTGCTACTATACTACCATAATTCTTCACAAATCTTCTATAGTACCCTGTCAATCCCAAGAATCCTCTCAGTTTCTTAATGGTTTTGGAATAGGCCATTCCATGATAGCCTTAATTTTGTTAGGGTCAACCTTTACTCCTTCATGTGAAACTATTATTGTCCCCAAATACTCCCACCTCTGTGGACCAAAAGCACACTTGGATGGCTTAGCATAGAGTTTATGATCTTCAAGTATTTGTAATGTTTTATCCACATGTTGCAAATTTTCTTCCCAAGTCTTCTTGTAAATCAATATATCATCAAAGAATACTAACACAAACTTTCTCAAGAACTTAAAAATGGAATTCACCAAACTTTGGAATGTAGATGGTGCATTGGTAAGACCAAATGGCATCACCAAAATTCATAATGACCTCATGGGTCGAGAATGCTGTCTTACAAATATCTTCCTCCTTGAAATCCGAATTTGGTGATAACGGATCTAGATCTAACTTGTTAAAGCATAGCTCCATTTAATTCATTTAGCAAATCATCAATGACTGGAATTGGAAACTATCATTAATAGTGCGCATGTTGAGGCACTCTATAATCACGGACACATATTGCCAAATTATCTTTCTTACATTGCCATGCCATTGGTGAGGGTAAACACTGGCTATGCACGATGATTCACGCCTCTAGCATCTCTTCAACAATTTTTCTATCTCACTCTTTTGGCATGTGGATACCTATAAGGCCCTGATGTTGAGTGGTTGGCTCCCGGGACTAACTTGATGGCACATGATCATGATCCCTCTTAGGAGGGAAGTCCTTTAGGAATATCTCAAGAACAAGCTGAGTGATGATCAATTATAAGCTTGCAAATCTGGATGAGTAGGGTAATAGATTGAGAGACTTCTAATGAACATAGTTGGGCCACAAATCCATCCACTCCTTTCTTAAGAAACTTTTGCATTTGATGAGAGCTTACCATTTGTGGAGATTTTTCCTTCAACCCCCTTAGCTCTACTAGCCTTCCTTTTGATTGAAATCTCATGAATAGTTCTTGGAAGTTGATCTCAATTGTTCCTAATGTAGTAAGCCATTGTACTCCCAAAACAATATCTTCTACACCCATGGATATCGCATACATTGGGGTATCAAGTTGATAATCTCCCATGGATAATTTAATGCTATGACACTTCCATGAACAACTAACTGTACCACCATCTGCAATCAAAACTTGAAACTCTGGATCTGGATATATGAAACAATTTAGACGAGTAGCTAACTTTTTGTTGATGAAATTATGAGTACTACCTGAGTTGATCAACATTGTTACCTTCTGCTTCTTTAGGAACCCCACCACCTTGAGAGTTTGTGGAGCACTAAAACCTGAGAGTGCATGACAAGAAATTATTGGTTGAGAATCATGTGATTCCTCATTTGACTCCCTTTCATCTTCTAGTATGGGTTCCTCCTCTTCTTCCTCATTGGGACCTTCAATATAAAACAATTTCTTTTCACTACATTTATGTCCTCGACTGTATTTGCTATCACAATTGAAACACAAGCCTTTTGCTCTTTTCTCCTCAATTTGTTGTGGAGTCAACTTAGTAGGTTGTGTTGAATATCCTTTCTCTCTTGTCACATTAGCCCCTTTCTTCTTAGG
>VDFB02167551.1:0-32295 GCA_007258455.2 Sequoia sempervirens
CCCACTATGAAGAAAGCAATAACCGCTTCCAACTACTCCCCAGGCTCACACGAAGTGCAAGGGGAAAGCGGAAACAAGCTACTACTCCCTTAGGGTAACACAAAAAGACAAAACAGCAAACAACAAATATTTATTTACTCCTCCTAATTAAGCTATGTTCTTAGAAAACAACAAGGATAATTTTAAAGAAAATGGAGCAAACGGATAGCCCTGCAAGCAAATGTTAGATATTTTATCCCGTTTTCTCCATTAACTTCACAAGAATATGCTGCAAAAGGTTAGTACAAAACACATATATCCCTGCAAGAACACCGTTAATAAGGAAAATAGCAACTGAATCTGAAATCAGAATACCAATTTTACCTTCCAAGGGGGGCGCAGTCGCCTTTCTGTAGCAAAACAGGGGCGTAGCCGCCCTTCTGCAGCAAAACAGGGGCGTAGCCGCCCTTCTGCAGCAAAAATGGGGCGTGGCCGCCCTTCTGTGAAAAATGGGGCATATCTGCCCTGAAAAATGGGGCGTGGCCGCCCTTTTGTGAAAAAGGGGCGTGTCCACCCTGAAAAATGGGGCATGGCCGCCCTTTTGTGAGTGGGGCGTGGCCGCCCTTTTGCGAGTGGGGCGTGGCCGCCCTTCTGCGGAAAAAGTGGGCGTAGCCACCCCTCTGCGACGCGTTCCTGCAAAACTTAAACAACAGAAAACGTAAAATATGGGAGCCTATTTGTGGGTCCCACCGGGCGTGCCAGAAATGTATACCCTTGATATTATGCTATTTTAAATGAGCAAAACAACTAAAAACTATGAAAAAAATAATATCAAGAACACCTCAAGATTAGCCAAAAGAGAGTGATAAAACAATGAGAAGAGTAGATAATGCAAGACAAATGGTTTACCTTCCCCTTGTTGCTGATACTCCTTTGATTGGCCCTTGTTTAAGATTGGTTGTGTGCTCCTTGATGGCTCTATTGAAGATCACTATTATGTGCTTGGATGTAAAATGCAAGTGGATGTGATTGCAAATAGGGTGAGTGCACAAAATGGCAGCATGTAGTTGCAAATTGACTAAGTGTTGGAGGAAGTAAATGGGCAGCATGTAGTTGCAAAATCAAAAGTCCTCCTCAAATGCCCTTGAGGAGGGGGTATTTATAGAGGATCTTGAATTCTCTAGAGAATTCAAGGGTCAAGATTGATCCAACAAGGCCAAGATGAAGGGCTATGGTGGGTTGAGAACCCACAAGCCCTCACATCTTGACATGTGGAGGGTGAAGTGGCCAAGGGGGGATGAGATGGAGATGAGGTGTCAAGAGGGTACATGAGGTGGAGGAAGTACAAGTACCTTGCAAGTACATTGGGAGATGGGAAAAATCTTGGGTGAATAAAAGTGAATTAAAATTCACAATGATTGGAAGAATCTGGTGGATAAGACAATGCTCCCAAAAGGTGGGAGTTTGTCACATGTGACTTGATGTGACAAGTCAAATATTCTAGAAGGTGCATAGGAAAAGGGGATTCTAGGAATAATAAAAGTGAATTAAAAATTCACATGGGGAAGAGAGGAGCCTAGGGTGAATAAAAAAGGAATTAAAAATTCCTTGGGGGATGGGAAGAGTTGACCAAAGTACTGATTAAGATTAATTAATCAGTAATTAGAGGATAATTAGGGGCTAATTAGGATTAAAGGCCAACTTGCAAAAGTTGGAGGATGTGACACATCCTAATCAAGGATTAGGCATGTGCACATCCTTAATGAAAAGATTAAGACATGGATTAGGATTAGATGAAAATGACATGTGAGGAATTAAATAAATGTAATATTTATTTAATTTATTTGATGAAAAGAGGATTAAGGAGGGTAAGGTATTTAATTATTAATTAAATACCTTAGGGATTTAGCAGAATTAAAGATATTAATTAAATAATAGTAATAGTATTTAATTAACTAGGCTAAGAGGATGTTTAGACGAAAAGTGATAGATTTGGATAAATTAAGTGTCCAAATTTGGATGTCTACAGATATATCCCAAGAACAACATGAGGATTATGAACAATATATTTCAATGATAATGATCAATTGCTTTAACAAGGTTTGAATTTTAGCAAGACCAAGGATAAAGTTATGGATGCTTTGGATATGCATTGGGTTGCATGGCTAGATTTAGTAGGATTGTTCCACGATGTTGCTTGTGTGGTATGTGGATAATTAGGAGCTTTGGCTTGATGGATTGGATGCATGGATAGGATTTGAAGGTAATTAGCCACATGCATTAAATACTAGGTAAGGGCTCTCAATCTTTATGGTTTGATCTAGAATGTAGGATTGTGGATCTTGTGTTTATCTTATATGTACCATGTGGTATGCTTAGATATGTTCAAATCGTTTAAAGGGAGAAAACCATTTTAGTACCAAAGGTGAAGGTGTTGGGTGGGGGATTATTCATGGAAACAATAGATGAAAGGATGCGATTGGAGATGTAAAGGGATGTAGAGTGCAATTTTCAAGGGCCACATCACATAGGAATGATATGCTCCTATAGACATCTAAATTTGACCACTTGCATTTGGTCAAATTTATCCCTATTTCATCTAAAATCTCTTCTTATCCACATTAATTAAATAATTACTATTATTTAATATAATCCATTCCCCCAAAGTCTTCTAAATCTCTAAGGTAAATAGAATGATTGATGGTGTTTGTGGATGGTTGGGGCGGACGAGCTAGGGCATCTGAGCCCTAGCTTTCTCCTTTGCTGCTTGCAGGTGTTCATTGAGTGGGGGAGGGGGTAGGGGGAGGAGGACTTTTTGCATGCGGGGGTGGCCAAGGGTGGTCGTTAAAGTTGTTGTCTATTCATTGTTTGTTTTCTTTGTTGCATGGTGGAGTCGAACTCTAAAGTAAGCCATGGTGGTCTGTCTTAGCATTGCCTGTGGGGGTAGCATTGGTCTGGCAAGTGTGAAGGGGTTTTCAACATATTTATTTGTTGCTTTATTTTTGCGAGCCCTAATTGGGGGTTCTTTGTTTTTGGTTTGGTGAGGGTGGTGGTGTAGGTTGGTGTTTTCTCGATTTGGCTTGCAATGGCGGTGGATGTTCCTTTGGACAAGGTAAATCGAGTTTCTTCTATGCTAGTGACGCTCCAGGGGTTTCAAACATGATGTCTCCTATTTCGGGATCGTCACACAATGGTGCTTTCAAATTGTAGAAGGTGAATGGGTGCCTGGAGAGGGCCCAAGAGCAGCCAATTTTAGTGATCCATCGGAGTTAGTGGCTTTAGATGTGGAATACTACTACAATTATGTTTTGATTTGTAAGTTCATGGGGATGAGGGTTTCTCTTCCATTTCTCGATACCTGGAGCCACAAGACATGGAACCCAAAAGGTGACTTTGATATTTTGATGGTTGCAAATAACTTTTTTATGGTGGATTTCTCGTGTATTTCTGATCAGAATAGGGCTTTTGAAGGTGGACCATATTTCAATAATCAGGTGGGTCTCTTCATAAAACCATGGCATGCTAGCTTTAACTCAACGAAAGAGTTACCTTTTGGAGTCCCAATTCGGGTTCATCTTTCACGACTGCTGCTCGAATGCTGGAGAAGTGACATTTTGCAATCGATTGCTTTGTTGTTGGGAAAAATGATTGGTCCTTCTCAACAAACTTTGAATAAGAGGATTTTTTCTTATGTGCAGGTATGTGTAGAAATTGATTTAAGTCGCTCGTTTTTGAATTCAGTTGACATGACAATTCGTTCTTGCTCCTAGACTCAACCATTAGATTATGAGATGTTTCCTTTCAGGTGCGACTGTGTCACGAATATGGGCATCGTTAGTGGAGGTATCCTCGAGCTTCTAGTGTTGCCGGTACAAGTAATGCTTCTTCTTAGTTCATTTTAAAGGTGGACATGGGTAAGGCTCCCATGTAGGGGGAGGTGGCTAATAAAGAAGGATTTATTCCGGCTAAGTCTCATAATCGTGGATGGGGCCAAAAGAGACCCCTCAAGGATAGGCAGGAGGAGGAAACCTTCAACAGATTTGAGGTGTTGGAGGATTTGGTCCAGGAGGAATGGTTTCATGTGGATTTGTATGCGACAATGGGATATTTTATAGAGGATGTGTCTAGGGATCAACCTATTGTCATTCCCAGTTGAGTTCAGCCTGGTGAGTAGGGTATTTAGATGTATACTAATTTTTCTCCTTCGACTCCTGCTCATGGTGTGTTAGGTTTGGTGCTAGAGGCTTCTGGTGACTCCCCTGGTGCTAGTGGTGTTCTCTCTGAGGTGCGGGGTGCTTTTTCCTTAGGTAAAAATAAGGCTTCTTCCCCAGCCTTGGGTTTGCAACAAAAACCACCCAAAAAAGGGGTTCTTGAGAAACCTCTTAATGTTGGTAGAAAGAAAGATCAGGAAAAGGTTAAGCTAACTAGTGAGACATTGGTTGAGTTAGGTTCAATGAAGACTATTGATGCTCACTTCTCCCAACCTCAACGATGATCATGCTTTCTTGGAATGTGATGGGTTTGAATAGCATCCCTAGACAAAAGGCTATTCAAGATCTAATTCGTATTCATTCTCCTGATGTGGTTTTCCTTCAAGAAACTAAGTTATCTATTGATAGTATGTTGAGTGTGGTTTCAAAGATTTGGGGTCGTGGGCAGTGTCAATGTGTTGGAGCTCGTGGTAGCTCTGGTGGGGTGGCCTGTTTATGGGATCCATGTAGAGTTAGACCAATTTGGTGGTTTTCTTGTAGAGGCTCAATTTTTTGTGTTGCTTCTCATCTTGAGTCTAGGGAGAGAGTTCTTTTCTCTAACATTTATGCTCTGACTAACTTTCAAGGTAAGGTTTTATTGTGGGGCCATGTAAGATATGTGAGGTCTTTGGATCCTTATATTCCTTGGATTTTGGCCAAGGATTTTAATGTTGTCACTTCAATGGAGGAGAAGAAGGTAGGTAGTGCTCACCTAGATCCTTCTAAACAGTGCTCTTGTAGGATAATATTGCTCTCTTGAATTTGGTTGATATCAAGCTTATTAATGGGGTCTTTACCTGGAATAAAAGGCGAAGTGGGGAAGCTACTATTTCAAAAAGACTAGATAGATTCCTGGTGTCCAACTTTTGGATGGGAGAAAGGTGGTTGACTAGCTTTGAGATTTTGGATGGGGCGGGTTCTGATCATTGGCCGATCAAGCTTATTGTTGAGTTACCCCAACATTGTATGAAGTAGTCTTTTAAGTTTTAGCTTATGTGGCTCAGGGATGAATCTCTTCATGATTTTCTTCCTGGTTTGTGGTGGCTTGGGAAGCTGACACATGGTACTGATATATACTCCTTCTCCAAGAGGCTATAGTATGTGAAGCATATGTTGAGGCACTGGAATAGGAAACACTTTGGTAATGTGTTTCAAGCAAAGAAGAATCTCAGGCTCACTTGGATTTGATTACTAGAAAGATTCATGAATAAGGCCTCATAGAGGAGCTTGGCTTGCTAGAAGCTGTTATAGTAAAGGAAGTTGAGGAATGAGAATTAAGAGAGGATTTTTTTTGGAATCAAAAGTATCGAATTGAGTGGCTCTAGGTGGGAGACTAAAATACTTCTTTCTTTCAAAATTTTGTTAAGGATAGAAGACAAGGTAATGTTATCTCTTCTCTCTTGTCTTTGAATGGGGAGACTCTTTCCTCTGCTTCTATTTCTGCTAAGTCGGTTCGTTTCTTTTTTGCTTTGTTATCTAAGGATTCCCCTCTTGTAGAGGAGGACAAAGCTGTGATTTTGGATCTAGCATACCGCCTTTGGTCACCAATGAAATGAATGAATCTATGCTTAATCCTATTTCTTTATTGGAGCTTGAGAATGTTGTGTTCCAGATGAAAAAAGGAAAAGCTCCAGGGCCTGGTGGGTTTTCGGTAGAATTCTTTCAAGAGTTCTGGGAAGTGATTAAGTTAGACCTTTTGGAGATTGTTCAGGAATCCTACATGTGAATAAACAAATATTGAAATCCATGAACACTACATTTCTAGCTCTCATACCAAACAAGGATTGGGCTAATACTCTAGATCTTTTTAGGCCATTTTCTTTATGTAATGTGGTGTACAAGATAATTACAAAGTTGATTGTTGAGCGGTTGAAACCTTGGCTAAGTAGGTTAATTTCTGAGGAGCAAGGGGGTTTTGTTGCTGGTAGACATATTATGGATGGTGTCATCATTGTAGTTGAGACCATTCATTCTATGACATATTCTAAGGAAAAAGCTATGTTTATTAAGTTGGATATGGCTAAATCTTATGATCATGTTAAATGGGCTTTCTTATTCAAGATTCTAGGAGTGTTTTTCTTTGCTAGCACACTGGATTGAGTGGGTCAAGAGTTGTGTCACTTCTTCTTCCTTTTCAGTGTTGATTAATGGAGAACCAACAAAGTTGTTTGGTGCTTCTAGGGGGCTCAGACAAGGGGATCCTCTATCCCCTTGTTCATCTTACTAGCCGAGGGATTGGGGAGGTTTATTAGATCTCAAGTGGAGAGTGGCTTAATCTAGGGCTGGAGTTGGGGAAATAATATTCCCCCTAGTCACATCTCTAGTTTGTTGATGATACTACTTTGATGGACAGGGCCAGGGTTGAGGAACCTATCAGTTGGCATAGTATTCTGGACAATTATTTGGCTACATCAAGTCAAAGTACTAATGAGGGGAAGTATTGTATCTATTTCTTTAATACTCTTAGGATTATCTAAAGGAGAATAGTTGGAATTCTTTGTTTCCAGATTGGCACTCTCCCTTTTTGTTTATCTTGGCATTCTACTTGCTATTCGCTTGCTTCCTAAATTGTTTTGGCAGGGGATTATTGATAAGTTCTCAAATTTTCTCAATCATTGGACTTGCAAATGGCTTTCTTTTGTGGGCAGAGTGACTCTTTTAAAGTCTATGGTGTAGTCTCTTCCTTTGTACAAGTGGCTTTGAGAGTTTGTCAAAAAAGTTCCTTTGGTCTAGTAATCTTCTTCATATGAAGTGGAGCTTGGTTAAGTGGGATGCCATATGTAGGCTAAAGGAAGAAGGTGGGTTGGGTTTACGTCAGACCGATTTGAATGGGTAGGCTTTAGCAGCTACATTGTACTGGTGGTGTTGTTTGCAACAACACTAGTTGTGGGCTAAAATCCTTCAAATTATCTAGGTGTGTTTGAGAGTATTGATGTAGTCCGCTTTATTCTAGAAGGGAAGGGCTCTATGATTTGGGGTACCCTCAAAAGGGGTTCCAAGCTAGTCAAGTAGGGGTTGTTTTGGATTTGTTGGAGGATTTAGGGACAATGCTAGACTTAATTAAATAAATAGAAAATTTATTTCATTAAAGGTGGGGAATAAGGATAATGGATAAATTGATTAAATAAATAATACATATTTATTTAATTAAATATTAGGATAAGGGAAAATGTTAAATTGATTAAATAAATAATAAATATTTATTTAATTAATTGGCTAGGATAAAGTGGGATATAGGTGATTGGTAAATTAATTAATTAATTAAATATTATTTAATTAATTAATGGGGTATGATAGGCTAAAATGAGGTGTGGTTGGGTTAGGAAATTTTTTAGGTGTCTACATTTTTCCCTTCTTTGAGATGATGTTGTGAGTAAGATAAGTAACATCATTTCAAAGAATAAAACATGGTGGGAAGGAAAGGGATTAGGACTAGAAACATGATGCACCAGTCATTAGAGAGGATGACGAATGATGACGAGGAGGTAGTGGTATGCCCCCTCGAGAGAAAATGTAGGTTCAAACAACACGAATGTGCTCTCAAAATGGATGAGAAGACTTAAAGGATGAAGGATAAATGGATAGAGGAAAATATATAAGGATGATGAAAATATGGATGGAGAGGGAGGATGGGGGATCATCATGCTGCAATAATATGAGCAACCTAAATTTAATATTGTACTTGCCATTATGCAAAAAGATAGAAGGAATCAAGATGATAATGTGACAAGTACCATGATGCTCTTATGAAAATAGAATGTAAAATATCATGAGAGATGAAAACAATAATAAAACGCACAAGCAACAAATAAGCATGCACAACAATACAAAATCAAATAAGGACTATGCTTCAAGTCAAGCTGAAAAACGATTGATAGGTTGATTAATGATGATGAGAACGTTGTTTGATATGGGAAGGACACATCTCGAAACAATGTGAGGATTGGGAAAGACATATCCCTGTGATGATAATGGATTAAAGTGGATCAATAGATTATCAACTGATTTTGATTGAAATCATGGATTGCTTATGAATGATGCAATAGATTGCAAGATTGGATTGCATGGATTATGATTGATTGCATTTGGATGGACTCGATTGGGATGGTTGGGGGATGGTTGGATTGGAAGGAAAGAGGATAAATGGATTGGATGGAGGATTGAAGGAGATCCATTGACAATGGAGGACCAATACATGGTAAACTTTGGAAAGATGGAGGAATTCCATGGATAGGAGAGAGGACGTTGGATAATGGATGGTGATGGGAGATATGATGATAGTGGATGGAGGATGGGAATATGGAGCTCCAAGGACTAGTTGTAAAGGACGAAGATACCCCACACTAGAGGTAGTGCAATCATGGATGGAAGAATAGTAGGATGAGATGGAAGGATAGTATCATGAAAAATATGGATGGAAGTAAAAGTGAGGATTGATTTGTCCAAAGCATGCATGCATATTTAACCACTAACTTCATTAAGATCAAGGGTGAAAAGAGTGGATGAATTGGATAGGATGGGGGGATGGAGATAGGATAAGGGACGTGGGATGGAGGATATGGATAGAATGATCAAGGTTAAGCGAATAAGATATGGATCCATAGATATTTAACCACTAGGCTCTTCATTGAGATCAAAGATGGGACAAGATGATGAATTTGGATAGGATTGGGGTTATGGAATGAATGATATGGATAGGATAAGAAGGATGGAAGGATATAATGCATGATGTATATGAAGATCCTTAGCTTTTATGAAGATCAAAGGAGAGAAAAGGGAAGATGAATGTAAGTAGGATAATGGATAGGAAATGAGGGATAAAGGAGGATGTGGTAGGTAGGATAGCATGGATGAAACTTGTCCCCAAGTGTAGAGTGCATGAGGGTAATGGATTACACATGACGCTTGTTTTTTGGTGGTATTTTAATGATTTTAAATCCATAATTTAATGTCGGTTTGTGATATTTGAATTTCAAGAAATTAAGGATGCATACCTACAAATAGAAGGTTATTTCAATAGTTTCATATAAGAAACCTAGAGTTTTCAACTAGCAATTTTATTAGATTTTTAAGTCTTCAATTACATGATCAAGAGCATTCAAGAGCAGATATATTACAATTTTAGTGCAACATTCAAGATCTATTCATCATGTCAAAGTCTTCTCTCATCAATGCACACCTAACCAATCTTGGACGCCATTCTTCTTCCATTATTCTATGGCTAAGTTGTCTAGAACTGTTGGAGCCAAATGTATACACTACACTTGACTTTATTACCACAACACTATGACCAAGACTAGCTATGGCTTGGCACTTCTTACGTCGGAAACATGTTTTCCCAACTCTAAAGAACCTCAATACCAATTTCCAATAACCTCCAAATCTTTCTTTCAAGAGTTCTATCTCTGATTGTGTTGCGGGCTTGAATATAGCTATTCTTTTGCACATGTCTAATGCTGCTAGTTTAGATATAGATAGATCAAACTTAGAGAATTTTTTTGTAGATTGTCTGAATAACCAACATGAAGCCTACAAAGCAGGAAAACAAGTTCACAATGCAATGTTACAACTGTTAATAACTTAATATATATCATATGTATAACAAAGAATGCATGATAGATTTTAAAACAATTTGAATTCATGACAATGAATACTTGTCTCTATACTTGCAAGTCTTGTGGATCTAGATTAGATTCAGTAAGCACATGTAGAACAATGCAGGGACTAGTTGCCAGGGGAAATTCACCTGGACTTGGATTTCCATAGCATAGGCATTTTTGGCACTGAGTAACTTGCTAAGGTTCAACTAAAATATATTTTTCTCCAATTGCACTGTATTCTATGATGGAGTGTGTCATGGATCTCCCCTTGTGGTGCTCATTTCAAATAGTTCTCCAACTGTTTTGGTGTCCATTCAAACTCCAAATACTAATATGAGAAAACCAATAGCTCAATAGGCAGCTAAAACACAAGCCAAATTATTCAAAATATTTGAGTAACACTCTTACCTCGATTTAATCAAATATAGAAAAGATACATTAGAAAATATAACTAGAATCCAAATAGGAGTTGGATACTTTTTTTTTTCTTATGTACTAGAATTTAAGCGATCTTTTGGATTCCAATCATCTTTTGTAATGTATCTTTTTTGTTTATGATTAAACCAGGTAAGTGTGTTACTCAAATATTTTGAATAATTTGGCTTCCATTTCGATTGCCTATTGAGCTATTGGTTTTATCATACTACTATTTAGAGTTGGAATGGACACCACTACAGTTGGAGAACCAGTTGAAATGAACACCACAAGGGGAGATCCATGACACACTCCAACAATAGAATACAATGCAATTGGAGAAAAATCTATTTTAGTTGAACCTTCCCAAATTACTCGGTGCAAGAAATTCCTTTCCTATGGAAATCCAAGTCAGGGTGAATTTCCCCTGGCAGCTAGTCCCTACATTGTTCTACATGTGCTTATTGAATCTAATCTAGATTCACAAGATCTTGCAAGTCTAGAGGCAAGTATTCATTGTCATGAATTCAAAATAAATTAAAAACTATCATGCATTCTATGTTATACATATGATATATTAAGTTATTAACAATTGTAACATTACATTGTGAACTTGTTTTCCTGCTTTGTAGGCTTCATGTTAGTTATTTAGACAATCTGCAAACATTTCCCCTAACGTTGATCTATCTATTTCTGAACTAGCAACATTAGACATGTGTAAAAGAACAACTATATTCAATCGCATGACACAGTCAGAGAGAGATCTCTTGAAAGAAAGGTGTGGAGGTTCTTGGAAGTTGGTATTGAGGTTCTTGAGAGTTGGGGAAACATGTTTCTGACATGAGAAGTGCCAAGCCATAGCTGGTACTGGTCATAGTGTTATGGTAACAAAGTTAGTTGTAGTATATACATTTGGCTTCAACAGTTCTGGACAGCTTGGCCATGGAACAAGGGAAGAAGAATGGTGTCCAAGATTGGTCAGGTGTGCATTGATGCGAGAAGACTTTGACATGATGGATAGATCTTGAATGTTGCACTAAATCTTTGATATATCTGCTCTTGAATGCTCTTGATAATTAATTAATTAATTAATTTAGCTGTAGGATTTAGGGATAAGGCTAGACTTAATTAAATAAATAGAAAATTTATTTAATTAAAGGTGAGGAATAAGGATAATGGATAAATTGATTAAATAAATAATACATATTTATTTAATTAAATATTAGGATAAGAGAAAAGGTTAAATTAATTAAATAAATAATAAATATTCATTTAATTAATTGGCTAGGATAAAGTGTGATAAAGATGATGGGTAAATTAATTAATTAAATAAATATTATTTAATTAATTAATGGGATATGATAGGCTAAAATGAGGTGTGGTTGGGTTAGGAAATTTTTAGGTGTCTACATTTTTCCCTTCTTTGAGATGATGTTGCGACTAAGATAAGTAACATCATTTCAAAGAATAAAACATGGTGGGCACGAAAGGGATTAGGACTAGAAACATGATGCCCCAGTCATTAGAGAGGATGTGGAATGATGATGAGGAGGTAGTGGTATGACCCCTCAAGAGCAAATGCAAGTTCAAAGAACACGAGTGTGATCTCAAAATGGATGAGAGGACTTAAAGGATGAAGGATAAAAGGATAGAGGAAAATATATAAAGATTATGAAAATATGGATGGAGAGGGAGGATGGGAGATCATCATGCTGTAATAATATGAGCAACCTAGATTTAATATTGTACTTGACATTATGCACAAAGGTATAAGGAATCAAGATGATAATGTACCAAGTACCATGATGGTCTTATGAAAATAGAATGCAAAATATCATGAGAAATGCAAACAATGATAAAACACACAAGCAACAAATAAGCACGCACAACAATACAAAATCAAATAAGGACTATGCTCCAAGTAAAGTTGAAAACCGATTGATGGATTGATTGATGATGATGACGACGCTGTTTCACATGGGAAGGACACATCTCGAAACAATTTGAGGATTGGGAAATACATATCCCTATGATGATAATGGATTAAAGTGGATCAATAGATTATCAATTGATTTGGATTAAAATCATGAATTGCTTATGAACTATGCACTAGATTGCAAGATTGGATTACATGGATTATGATTGATTGCATTTGGATGGACTCAATTGGGATTGTTGGGGGATGGTTGGATTGGAAGGATAGTGGATAAATTGATTGGATGGAGGATTGAAGGAGATCCAATGACAAGGGAGAACCAAGACATGGTAAAGTTTAGAAGGATGGAGGAATTCCATGGATAGGAGAGAAGACTTTGGATAATGGATGGTGATGGAAAATATGATGATGGTGGATGGAGGATAGGAATATGGAGCTCCAAGGACTAGTTGTAAAGGACTAAGATACCCCACACTAGAGGTAGTGCAATCATGGATGGAAAAATAGTAGGATGAGATGGAAGGATAGTATCATGAAGAAGATTGATGGAGGATATGGATAGAATGATCAAGGTTAAGCAAATAAGATATGGATCCATGGATATTTAACCCCTAGGATTTTCATCAACATCAAATATGGGACAAGAAGATGAATTTGGATAGGATTAGGGTTATGGAATTGATGATATAGATATGATAAGAAGGATGGAAGGATATAATGCATAATGTATATGAAGATCCTTAGCTTTTGTGATGATCAAAGGAGAGAAAAGGGAAGATGAATGTAAGTAGGATAATAGATAGGAAATGAGGGATAAAGGAGGATATGGTAGGTAGGATAGCATGGATGAAAATTGTCCCCAAGTGTAGAGTGCACGAGGGTAATGGATTACACATGACACTTGTTTTTTGCGGTATTTAAATGATTTTAAATCCATAATTTAATGTCAGCTTGTGATATTTGAATTTCAAGAAATTAATGATACATACCTATAAATAGACATTTATTTCACTAAATTTCATCTCAGAAACCTAGACTTTTCAACTACCAATTTTATTAGATTTTTAAGTGTTCAATTACATGATCAAGAGCATTCAAGAATAGATATATCAGAGATTTAGTGCAACATCCAAGATCTATCCATCATATAAAAAATTTATGGCATCAATGCACACCTGACCAATCTTGGACATCATTCTTCTTCCATTGTTCCATGGCCAAGCTGTTCAGAACTGTTGGAGCCAAATGTATACACTGCACTTGACTTTGTTACCACAACACTATGACCAAGAATTGCTATGGCTTGGCACTTCTCACATCAGAAACATGTTTTCCAAAATCTCAAGAAGCTCAATACCAACTTCCAATAACCTCCAAACCTTTCTTTCAATATTTCTCTCTCTGATTGTGTCATAGGCTTGAATATATATATTCTTTTGCACATGTCTAATGTTGCTAGTTTAGATATAGATAGATTAAATTCAGGGGAAATTTTTCTAGATTGTTTGAAGAACCAACATGAAGCTTACAAAGCAGGAAAAAAAGTTCACAATGCAATGTTACAACTGTTAATAACTTAATATATATCATATGTATAACAGAGAACACATGATAGATTTTTAAAACTTATGAAATCATGACAATGAATACTTGCCTCTAGACTTGAGAGATCTTGTGGATCTAGATTAGATTCAGTAAGCACATGTAGAAAAATGCAGGGATAAGCTGCCAAGGGACATTCACCCCAACTTGGATTTCCATAGCAAAGGCATTTTTGGCACCGAGTAATTTGTGAAGCTTCGACTAAAACATATTTTTCTCAAATTGTATTGTATTCTATGATGGAGTGTGCCATGGATCTCCCCTTGTGGTGTTCATTTCAAATAGTTCTCCAACTATTTTGGTGTCCATTCCAACTCCAAATAGCAATATGAGAAAACCAATAGCTCAATAGACAGCTAAAACACAAGCCAAATTATTCAAAATATTTGAGTAACACTCTTACCTCGATTTCATCAAAAATAGAAAAGATACATTAGAAAAGATAACTAGAATCCAAATAGGAGCTGGATACTTTTTTTTTCTTATGTACTAGAATTTAAGCGATCTTTTGGATTCCAATCATCTTTTCTAATGTATCTTTTTTGTTTCTGATTAAACCAGGTAAGCGCGTTACTCAAATATTTTGAATAATTTGGCTTATGTTTCAGCTACCTATTGAGCTATTGGTTTTCTCATATTGCTATTTGGAGTTGGAATGGACACCACAATAGTTGGAGAACCAGTTGAAATGAACACCACAAGGGGAGATCCATGGTACACTCCATCAATAGAATACAATGCAATTGTAGAAAAGTCTATTTTAGTTGAACCTTCCCAAATCACTCAGTGCTAGAAACGCCTTTGCTATGGAAATCCAAGTTATGGTGAATTTCCCCTGGTAGCTAGTCCCTGCATTGTTCTACATGTGCTTACTGAATCTAATCTAGATTCACAAGATATTGCAAGTCTATAGGCAAGTATTCATTGTCATGAATTCAATTTTTTTTAAAATATATCATGCATTCTCGGTTATACATATGATATATATTAAGTTATTAACAGTTGTAACATTGCATTGTGAATGTGTTTTCCTACTTTGTAGACTTCATGTTGGATCTTCAAACAATTTGCAAACATTTCCCCTGACGTTGATCTATCTATATCTGAACTAGCAACATTAGAAATGTGTAAAAGAACAACTATATTCAATCACATGACACAGTCAGAGAGAGAAATTTTGAAAGAAAGGTGTGGAGATTCTTGAAAGTTGGTATTGAGGTTCTTGAGAGCTCAAGAAACATGTTTCTGACATGAGAAGTTCCAAGCCATAGCTAGTCCTGGTCATAGTGTTGTGGTAACAAAGTCAGGGGCAGTGTATATATTTGGCTCCAACAGTTTTGGACAACTTGGCCATGGAACAACAGAAGAAGAATGGCGTCCAAGATTGGTCAGGTGTGCATTGATGTGAGAAGATGTTGACATGATGGATAGATCTTGAGTGTTGCACTAAATCTCTGATATATATGCTCTTGAATACTCTTGATAATTAAATAATTAATTAATTTAGCTGGAGGATTTAGGGATAAGGCTAGACTTAATTAAATAAATAGAATATTTATTTAATTAAATGTGGGAACTAAGGATAATCGATAAATTGATTAAATAAATAATACATATTTATTTAATTAAATATTGGGATAAGGGAAAAGGTTAAATTAATTAAATAAATAATAAATATTTATTTAATTAATTGGCTAGGATAAAGTGGGATAAAGGTGTTGTATAAATTAATTAATTAAATAAATATTATTTAACTAATTAATGGGATATGATAGGCTAAAATGAGGTGTGGTTGGGTTAGGAAATTTTTAGGTGTCTACATTTTCCCCTTCTTTGAGATGATGTTGCGACTTAGGAAAGGGATTAGAACTAGTAACATGATTCCCCAGTCATTAGAGTGGATGAGGAATGATGACGAGGAGGTAGTGGTATGCCCGCTCGAGATGAAATGTAGGTTCAAAGAACACAAGTGTGCTCTTAAAATGGATGAGAGGACTTAAAGGATGAAGGATAAACGAATAGAGGAAACTATTTAAGGATGATGAAAATATGGATGGAGAGGGAGGATGGGGGATCATCATGTTGCAATAATATGAGCAACCTAGATTTAATATTGTACTTGAAATTATGCACAAAGGTATAAGGAATCAAGATGATAATGTGCCAAATACAATGATTCTCTTAAGAAAATAGAATTCAAAATATCATGAGAAATGCAAACAATGATAAAACACACAAGCAACAAATAAGCATGCACAACAATACAAAATCAAATAAGGACTATGCTCCAAGTAAAGTTGAAAACCGATTGATGGATTGATTGATGATGATGACGATGTTGTTTGATATGGGAAGGACACATCTCGAAACAATGTGAGGATTGGGAAAGACATATCCCTTTGATGATAATGGATTAAAGTGGATCAATAGATTATCAACTGATTTGGATTGAAATCATGGATTGCTTATGAATGATGCACTAGATTGTAAGATTAGATTGCATGGATTATGATTGATTGTATTTGGATAGAATGGATTGGGATGGTTGGGGGATGGTTGGATTGGAAGGATAGAGGATAAATGGATTGGACAGAGGATTGAAGGAGATCAAGTGACAAGGGAGGACCAAGACATGGTAAAGGTTGGAAGGATGGAGGAATTCCATGGATAGGAGAGAGGAATTTGGATAATGGATGGTGATGGGAGATATGATAATCATGAATGGAGGATAGGAATATGGAGCTCCAAGGACGAGTTGTAAAGGATGAAGATACCCCACACTAGAGGTAGTGCAATCATGGATGGAAGAATAGTAGGATGAGATGGAAGGATAGTATCATGAAGAAGATTGATGGAAGTAAAAGTGAGGATTGCTTTTTCCAAAGCATGCATGGATATTTAACCCCTAACTTTATTAAGATCAAGGGTGAAAAGAGTGGATAAATTGGATAGGATGGGAGGATGGAGATAGGATAAGGGACGTGGGATGGAGGATATGGATAGAATGATCAAGGTTAAGAGAATAAGATATGGATCCATGGATATTTAACCCATAGGCTCTTCATCAAGATCAAAGATGGGACAGGAAGATGGATTTGGATAGGATTGGGGTTACAGAATAAATGATATGGATAGGATAAGAAGGATGGAAGGATATAATGCATGATGTATATGAAGATCCTTAGCTTTTTTGAAGATCAAAGGAGAGAAAAGGGGAGATGAATGTAAGTAGGATAACGGATAGGAAATGAGGGATAAAGGAGGATGTGGTAGGTAGGATAGCATAGATGAAACTTGTCCCCAAAAGTAGAGTGCACGAGGGTAATGGATTACACAAGACACTTGTTTTTGGTGGTATTTTAATGATTTTAAATCCATAATTTAATGTGGGCTTTTGATTTTTGAATTTCAAGAAATTAAGGATACATACCTATAAATTGAAGGTTATTTCACTAAGTTTGATATAAGAAACCTAGAGTTTTCAACTACCAATTTTATGAGATTTTTAAGTGTTCAATTACATGATCAAGAGCATTCAAGAGAAAATATATTAGAGATTTAGGGCAACATTCAAGATCTATCCATCATGTCAAATTCTTCTTGCATCAATACACACCTGACAAATCTTGGATGCCATTCTTCTTCCGTTGTTCCATGGCCAAGCTGTCCAAAGCTATTGGAGCCAAATGTATACACTGCACCTGACTTTGTTACCACAACACTATGACCAAGACTAGCTATGTCTTGGTACTTCTCACATCAAAAACATGTTTTCCCAACTCTCAAGAACCTCAATACCAACTTCCAATAACCTCCAAACCTTTCTTTCAAGAGTTCTCTCTCTGATTGTGTCATGGGCTTGAATATAACTATTATTTTGCACATGTCTAATGCTGCTAGTTTAGATATAGATAGATCAAAGTCAGGGACAATTTTTGTAGATTGTTTGAAGAACTGACATGAAGCCTACAAAGTAGGAAAACAATTACACAATGCAATGTTACAACTATTAATAACTTAATATATATCATATGTATAACAGAGAATGCATGATAGATTTTTAAAAAAATTCAATCCACGACAATGAATACTTGCCTCTAGACTTGCAAGATCTTATGGATCTAGATTAGATTCAGTAAGCACATGTAGAACAATGCAGGGACTAGCACCCAGGAGAAATTCACCCTAACTTGGATTTCCATAGCAAAGGAGTTTTTGGCACTGAGTAATTTGCGAAGGTTCAACAAAAACATATTTTTCTCCAATTGCATTGTATTATAGTGATGGAGTGTGCCATGGATCTCCCCTTGTGTTGTTCATTTCAACTGGTTCTCCAACTGTTGTGGTGTCCATACCAACTCCAAATAGTAGTATGAGAAAACCAATAGCTCAATAGGCAGCTGAAACAGAATCCAAATTATTCAAAATATTTGAGTAACACACTTACCTCGTTTAATCAAAAACAAAAAGATACATTAGAAAAGATGATTGGAATCCAAAAGATCGCTTAAATTCCAATACATAAGAAAACAAAAGCATCCAACTCCTATTCGGATTCCAAATATCTTTTCTATTTCTGATTAAATCTAGGTAAGAGTGTTACTCAAATATTTTGAATAATTTGGCTTGCATTTTAGCTGCCTATTGAGCTATTGGTTTTCTCATATTGCTATTTGGAGGTGGAATGGACACCAAAACAATTGGAGAACTATCTAAAAATAAAACGAAAAGGGGAGATCCATGACACACTCCATCATAGAATATAGTGCATTTGGAGAAAAATATGGTTTAGTTGAACCTTCACAAATTACTCGGTGCCAAAAACGCCTTTGCTATGGAAATCCAAGTCAGGTTGAATTTCCCTTGGCAGCTAGTCCTTGTATTGTTCTACATGTGCTTACTGAATCTAATCTAGATCCACAAGATCTTGCAAGTCTAGAGGCAAGTATTCATTGTCATGAATTTAGAATTTTTTAAAATCTATCATGCATTCTTTGTTATACATATGATATATATTAACATTTAACAATTATAACATTGCATTGTGAACTTGTTTTCTTGCTTTATAGGCTTCATGTCGGTTGTTCAGACAATCTACAAAAATTTCCTCTGACTTTGATCTATCTATATCTAAACTAGCAACATTAGACATGTGCAAAAGAATAGCTATATTCAAGCGCACAACACAATTAGAGAGAGAACTCTTGAAAGAAAGCTTTGGAGGTTATTGGAAATTGGTATTGAGGTTCTTGAGAGCAAGAAAAACATGGTTATGACGTGAGAAGTGCCAAGCCATAACTAGTCTTTGTCATAGTGTTGTCTTAACAAAGTCAAGTGCAGTGTGTACATTTGGCTCCAACAGTTTTGGACGACTTGGCCATGGAACAACGGAAGAAGAATGACGTCCAAGATTGGTCAAGTGTGCATTGATGCGAGAATACTTTGACATGATGGATAGATCTTGAATGTTGCACTAAATCTCTGATATATCTGCTCTTGAATTCTCTTGATAATTAATTAATTAATTAATTTAGTTGGAGGATTTAGGGATAAGGCTAGACTTAATTAAATAAATCAAAAATGTATTTAATTAAAGGTGGGTAATAAGGATAATTGATAAATTGATTAAATAAATAATACATATTTATTTAATTAAATATGTATATAAGGGAAAAGGTTAAATTAATTAAATAAATAATAAATATTTAATTAATTAATTGGCTAGGATAAAGTGGGATAAAGGTGATGCGTAAATTAATTAATTAATTAAATTTTATTTAATTAATTAATGGGATATGATAGGCTAAAATGAGGTGTGGTTGGGTTAGGAAATTTTTAGGTGTCTACATTTTTCCCTTCTTTGAGATGATGTTGCGACTAAGATAAGTAACATTATTTCAAAGAATAAAACATGGTGGGCAGGAAAGGGATTAGGACTAGAAACATGATGCCCCAATCATTAGAGAGGATAAGGAATGAAGACGAGGAGGTAGTGGTATACCCCCTTGAGAGGAAATGCATGTTCAAAGAACACGAGTGTGCTCTCAAAATGGATGAGAGAACTTAAAGGATGAAGGATAAAAGGATAGAGGAAAATATATAAAGATTATGAAAATATGGATGGAGAGGGAGGATGGGGGATCATCATGCTACATTAATATGAGCAACCTAGATTTAATATTGTACTTGAAATTATGCAAAAAGGTATAAGGAATATGATAATGTGCCAAGTACCATGATGCTCTTATAAAAATAAAATGAAAAATATCATGAGAAATGCAAACAATGATAAAACACACAAGCAACAAATAAGCATGCACAACAATACAAAATCAAATAAGGACTATGCTCCAAGTAACCTAAAAACCTATTGATGGATTGATTGATGATGATGATGACGTTGTTTGATATGGGAAGGACACATCTAGAGACAATGAGAGGATTGAGAAAGACATATCCCTGTGATGATAATGGATTAAAGTGGATCAATAGATTATCAATTGATTTGGATTGAAATAATGGATTCCTTATGAATGATGCAATATATTGCAAGATTGGATTGCATGGATTATGATTCATTTCATTTAGATGGATTGGATTAGGATGGTTGGGGGATGGTTGGATTGGAAGGATAGAGGACAAATGGATTGGATGGAGGATTCAAGGAGATCCAATGACAATGGAGGACTAAGACATGGTAAAGGTTGGAAGGATGGAGGAATTCCATGGATAGGAGAGAGGACTTTAGATAATGGATGGTGATGGGAGATATGATGATGGAGGATGGAGGATGGGAATATGAAGCTCCAAGGACTAGTTGTAAAGGACTAAGATACCCCACACTAGAGGTAGTGCAATCATGGATGGAAGAATAGTAGGATGAGATGGAAGGATAGTATCATTAAGAAGATGGATGGAAGTAAAAGTGAGGACTGCTTTGTCCAAAGCATGCATGGATATTTAACCCCTAACTTTATTAAGATCAAGGGTGAAAAGAGTGGATGAATTGGATAGGATGGGGGGATGGAGATAGGATAAGGGACGTGGGATGGAGGATATGGATAGAATGATCAAGGTTAAGCAAATAAGATATGGATCCGTCTATATTTAACCCCTAGGCTCTTCATCGAGATCAAAGATAGGACAGGAAGATGAATTTGGATTGGATTGGGGTTATGGAATGAATGATATGGATAGGATAAGAAGGATGGAAGGATACAATGCATGATGTATCTGAAGATCCTTAGATTTTGTGAAGATCAAAGGAGAGAAAAGGGAAGATGAATGTAAGTAGGATAATGGATAGGAAATGAGGGATAAAGGAGGATGTGGTAGGTAGGATAGCATGGATAAAACTTGTCCCCAAGTGTATAGTGCACGAGGGTAATGGATTACACATGACACTTGTTTTTGGTGGTATTTTAATGATTTTAAATTCATAATTTAATGTCGGATTGTGCTATTTGAATTTCAACTACCAATTTTATGAGATTTTTAAGTGTTCAATTACATGATCAAGAGCATTCAAGAGCAGATATATTAGAGATTTAGTGCAACATTCAAGATCTATCCATCATGTCAAAGTCTTCTTGCATCAATTCACACCTAACCAATCTTGGATGCCATTCTTCTTATGTTGTTCCATGGCCAAGCTATCTAGAGCTGTTGGAGCCAAATGTATACACTGCACCTGACTTTGTCACCACAACACTATGACCAAGACTAGCTATGGCTTGGAACTTCTCACGTCAAAAACATGTTTTCCTAGCTCTCAAGAACCTCAATACCAATTTCCAATAACCTCCAAACCTTTCTTTCAAGAGTTATGTCTCTGATTGTGTTGTGGGCTTGAATATAGCTATTCTTTTGCATATGTCTAATGCTGCTAGCTTAGATATAGATAGATCAAAGTCAGGGGAATTTTTTTTAGATTGTCTTAAGAACAAACATGAAGCCTACAAAGAAGGAAAAAAAGTTCACAATGCAATGTTACAACTGTTAGTAACTTAATATATGTCATATGTATAACAAAGAAAGCATGATAGATTTTAAAAAAAATTGAATTCATGACAATGAATACTTGCCTCTAGACTTGCAAGATCTTGTGGATCTAGATTAGATTTAGTAAGCACGTGTAGAATAATTTAGGGACTAGCTGCCAGGGAAATTCACCTCGACTTGGATTTCCATAACAAAGGCATTTTTGGCACCAAGTAATTTACGAAGGTTCAACTAAAACATATTTTTCTCCAAATGCACTATATTCTATGATGGAGTGTGTCATGGATCTCCCCTTGTGGTGTTCATTTCAAATAGTTCTCCAACTGTTTTGGTGTCCATTCCAACTCCAAATAGCAATATGAGAAAGCCAATAGCTCAATAGGTAGCTAAAACGCAAGCCAAATTATTCAAAATATTTGAGTAACACTCTTACCTGGATTTAATCAGAAACAAAAAAGATACATTAGAAATGATCGCTGGAATCCAAATATGAGTTGGATGCTTTTGTTTTCTTATGTACTAGATTTTAAGTGATCTTTTGGATTCCAATCATCTTTTCTAATGTATCTTTTTTGTTTTTGATTAAACCAGGTAAGCATGTTACTCAAATATTTTGAATAATTTGGCTTCCATTTCAGCTGCCTATTGAGCTATTGGTTTTCTTATACTACTATTTGGAGTTGGAATGGACACCACAATAGTTGGAGAACCAATTGAAATGAACACCACAAGGGGAGATCCATGGGACACTCCATCAATATAATACGATGCAATTGGAGAAAAATTTGTTTAGTTGAACCTTCCCAAATTACTCGGTGCCAGAAACGCCTTTGCTATGGAAATCCAAGTCAGGGTGAATTTCCCCTAGCAGCCAGTCCCTACATTGTTCTACATGTGCTTACTAAATCTAATCTAGATTCATAAGATCTTGCAAGTCTAGATGCAAGTATTCATTGTCATGAATTCAATTTTTTTTGAAATCTATCATGCATTCTTTGTTATACATATGATATATATTAAGTTATAAAAGTTGTAACATTGCATTGTGAACTTGTTTTCCTACTTTGTAGATTTCATCTCGGTTCTTCAAACAATTTTCAAACATTTCCCCTGACGTTTATCTATCTATATCTGAACTAGCAATATTAGACATGTGTAAAAGAACAACTATATTCAATCCCATGACACAATCAGAGATAGAACTCTTGAAAGAAAGGTGTGGAGGTTCATGGAAGTTGGTATTGAGGTTCTTGAGAGTTGGGGAAACATGTTTCCGACATGAGAAGTTTCATGCCATAGTTGGTCATAATCATAGTGGTGTGGTAACAAATTCGAGTTCAGTGTATACATTTGGCTCCAACAGTTCTGGATAGCTTGGCCATGGAACAATGGAAGAAAAATGGCATCTAAGATTGGTCAGGTGTGTAATGAATTTATGGTGTCTTATTTTCAATACCAATGAGTATCTTCAATCCATCATTTCCATGTATGACATGATTTTGAGTCATCCTTTAACATTAGGTCACTATCTTTTGATAAACAGATACACTCTATTCAAGGGCGGATCCACTCCATTGTTAGGAGATTGCGCTCTGTTCATGGGAAATTTCATATTTTCCTTGTCTAGCTAGTCAATTCTTAGATAGGTGGATACACTCTGTTCACGAGTGGATACACTTTGTTGATAGGAGGATATGCTCTATTGATCGGTGAATACACTCTGTTGATAGTCGATTGCACTTTGTTTATGGGCGGCTATGTTTAGTCCATTCTAGTCGGTCATCCATAGGTGGCTCCACTTTCTTCATAGGTGGTATGATTTTTTGCTTGGTCATCCTAGATAGGCGGTTACACTAAGTAGATAGGTGGATACACTCAGTAGATAGGAAATTTTTCTTCTTTAGATGTGGACCCATTTCTTTATAGGTAGCTTGGCTGATAGGTGGTGTCATCTCCTTCATAGGAAGCTTTTCTCTATTTTTGGGTGGCTTTGTTGGTCAACCCAATCAACCTCATCCTTGGGTGAATACTCTTTATTTAAAGGAAGATATATTCACAGGCATATGCACCCTATTGATAGGTGACTCTGATTTGTTCAAAGGCAGATCCATTCATAGGCATCTTCGCTCTGTGGATAGGAAGATCCGTACTGTTCTTAGGTAGATGCATTTCCCGTAGAAAAACCAAAGAGTGAACCCTCTTATCTAGAGATATCCCTTGCTGTTTTGAGTCCAATCCTACAATTTGAATTCTTTTTGCACTTCCCAATCTCCCATACCGACCATTTCCATTGTTTCCCATTTTCTAAAACTCATTGAATCATCTTTCTAATCACACAAGGACATCCCTAAACAAAATTTATTGCCATCTCCATCAATCCACTTCATAAATCACTCAATCAATCCACTTCATCCTTATGCTTTCTTAGGAAATCTATCTATCCCGAGTTAGTAATCGTGATCGGCCAAATCAACTTACCTTGAGTGAGAGGTCTAGTAGGTGCTAACATCATCCATTCTTGAGAACTCAACCTATCTCAAGTATAATATAATCATTGTCATCTTATGTGCTTGAGAACTTAGCCTATCTCAATATCAATCGATCCCATCATTATCAAACTAAGTTATCAAACCTTATTGGAGTGCTAAACTAATTGATCAATCCATCATCTAATCAATCATCCAACCAATCATTTAATCAATCATCCTAATTGAAAATCCAACCAATCACCTAATCATTCTTCTAATCCTCATTGTTTAGTCATGTCTTGGGCTCGACACCATCTTCATCTTCCTATCCAACCATCCTTTTTTCTTTCATGCCCATCACCACTTGATTGCAGTTGAAAAAGCTTATGAAGAAATAACAAAAATAATTCCAGCAGTCACCTTATTCAAGTCACAAGCCAATTGGTGGAAATCTACAATCAAATCCACAACTAAATCCATAAAAAAACATCATACAAGGGAGACCTTAAAATCCATTATATTCCCAAGATCTCTTCCCTATCGAAGAGGATATGGTCTCTCAGCTTGAAATCACACCTAGCCTTAAGGAACATTATAGTAACCCAATTAACTTTCACATGACCGATTGTCTCATTAGTGAGTGTTCTGAGGCTATCCTTGCTAAGTTACTTATATGCAGGGTACTAAATATCCCCTTGAGTTCAATATGTCACAATACTTGGGGATGTTTCAACCATCTACTCCTCAAGCTCCCCCAAAGAACTCCTGGTGCTTCCTAGAATTTGGAAATGATGTGGTGATTTAGGTTCCTCCCTCTCTCCTTCGGATTCGTACTAAAGGATCTATATCGAGCTTTAGTCCTATGCATGGACCAATCATTGTATATACTTGTCACTAGGTCTCATCTTTGCATTAGATGTGTCACCAAGAGTCCCTACTAAGCTGGTTTCTTTACAAAATTTAGTAGCCCCCTAAGGTTTCAATCCGTCTTGGTTATTTGTTGTCATGTTGATCTTAGAATCTACCCATCCATCTTTAGTTGTTGTAGAATACATCGTTCCTCATATTAGACCACATCAACCTCATCCATCATCCTCATGGTAAATGATATTTGAGATTTATTGTTGTTTCTTAGTGATTTTGCATTTTGTTTATCTTTTGAGCTCTCTACTATACCTACTTGAGGTTGTCATGATCCATCATATCATGGTGTGCTTTGATTGGTAGAAATAGGGGCATATCTTGGCTTTTCATGATCATATTTTTTTGGTTATCCCGCATTGTACCCACCAAGATCCTTTGTGATCGTGCATTACGTTGTGGCATCCTCTTGTTTCTATGGTTTTCCAACATAGACCCCACCAAATCCCTCCATGACTTTGCTAGATGTTGGACTAAACTTTTTTGTTTGCTATGTCAGTCCTATGCATGTGATACAAAGTCACCTCTGTTCTTCATACCCTAGTGCATAGTATCCCATGCTAAATAAAATTAAGTGCTCACTACATGGCAGTATAATGCATAACATCAAATTGCTCAACACTATAAGAAAATAAGGTAATGGAACGACTTCCTACGTAATCTTAAGAGGAGAATAATGAAAAACTTATACAGATCTTTAACAGTTATAGAAAATTAAATAAAAATAAACACAAATATCATGCATACCACAACATAGTGATTTACATGGGGAAAACCCTTTCGGGAGAAAAACCCCACACTCCAAAAGTTGTTCAATATATTATTCAGAAATCACAAAGATTACAATATACTTGCAAAGCAAGCTTCTCATAGGAGTATCACCAACCAGAGATCCAAAGGTAACACAACCATTACCAGTATCTCAAAATACATCATAATACAGAGCTGTAAAACAACACCCTCATAAAATAGAGTTGTCTTCTAGGGCAAGTCAAGCCAACAAAATATCGACCGTTAAATATGAAACATAATAATGAACGGTCTAGATTTACAATAATAAAATATACATAAAATGTGGCTTATCAACATTACCTTCTATATTTGCAAGGTTGAGACATATTTTAGGGCAAGTAAAGCCAACAAAATACCGACCGTTAAATATGAAATCTAATGATGAACGGTCTAGATTTACGATAATAAAATATACATAAAATGTGACTTATCAGCAGTACCTTCTATATTTTCAAGGTTGAGAGATATTTTACTAACAAGTGGGTCTAACTTCTCCTATTTTAACTTTTGAAACCTGAGTACAAAATACAACACCTTGACGCTGTCCTTAATTATACTATTGGGTAAAATAAGAAAAGATTCTATTTGAATATGCTTAGAGATCCATCAAGGACAACTCCATGTGTTGTACACTCGTAAGCTATGAATTATCCAACTAGAATTTATAAATTATCTTAAGGTTCTGTAATTAAGCTCAAATTTATTTTGTATTGCTAATGTAGAATTTGAAGGAACTAGGTCGATCCTATGATTTCGAAGTTCATAATTGGGAATCTATTTCTTTCACTCAGCTCATTGCTATAGGGCAATGGGTTCGTAGGATTGCTTTTGCAAGTGAAAACTAGCATAGCTTTCATGGGCTTTTCTTGTGTAAGTGAAGACTTGTATAGATTCACGAGCTTTGTTCGTGAAAATGAGGATTGGTGCAGATCAAGGCCCCTGAGTCTTATCAGACAGAGAGGCAATGCAGCAGAAAGAAAGAAACAAAAATACTTCAAAAATTCAAACAAACTTTTTATTGAATAAAAGACCATTACATTCAACTGTAATTTCAAAATGTTAAGACACACTCTAGAATCCCTACACCTCCTACTCTCTGTCACCAAGATCACACACTACCTCTCCCAATACGTAGCTTCCTCTGCCCTCAGGGTTTATTGTCCCAAAACAAACTTTATTTCCCCCCCTAAAAAAATAAAGACCCCTGTTCCTTTCTACCTATCTGGTCATGCACCCACGCAGCCTCCTAAAAGACATATCTGCAGACATTAATTTTCTGTCCTCCCTTACTGGGGTGCGTAGCCTTATTTAGCTTCCATTAGCTGCCACCATTCATTGCCACAGTGCCGTTACAAATCAGGAACAGTCTAAAATAAGGAAAAGTAACTTCCTCCGGCAAAGGAAAACACCAAACAAAAACCGAAATCCAAAATTAGACCAAATTTAAAATTTGGATGATGTGGATAACACGTATGCCCGGATGCTCTGGCATCAAACACCGAGGGTATGGAAAATATTTCATGGGCGTAGAGCTCATGGACATTTATGCAATGATGGAACCGTAATCCCGAATTTCTCCAATTCTGAAGCACTAACCCAAGAAGCCTCATCAGCTGCACGATTCTTCCAACGCACTAGATACTCCCAATATTCCTTTCTTCTTGTCTTCTTCGCTATGCGTGAATCAATAATCTGCTCAATGTCTTCAAATTTCTTCTCTGGCAATTGATGTGCCCATTTCGATGCATCCGGCAAATCTGGAAGTAAATCTTGTTGTCCACTTGATTCATCTTCATGGTACTTATACAAATCTGCTACATTGAATATTGGTGAAATATCTACTCCGACTGGAAGTTCAATCTCATAAGCATTTGATGAAATCTTTCGTACAACCTTGCATGGGCCAATCTTCTTGCTTTTCAGCTTGTTGTAGGTCCCTTGTGGGAACCTTTCTTTTAGCAAATGTGCCATTACTAGCTCCCCAACTTCAAATTCCTGCACTCTTCTGTGTTTATCAGCATTCTCCTTATATTTCATGGCACTCTTTTCTAAAGCCTCTTTCACTTCTTTGTGCAAATCATGAATATACTCAGCAAAGTCCTCTGCTACAACACTTTTTCTACTCAAATCAGCACTATCCCTCAACTCATCAACTACCCTTGGGCTGTACCCATACACAACTTGGAATGGGCTCTTTCCCACACTTCGGTTGATAGAGTTATTGTATGCAAATTTTGCTTGTGCCAAAATCAAATCCCACTGAGTTGGTTTATCTCCAACCAAACATCTCAATAAATTACCCAAGCTTCGGTTCACAACTTCAGTTTGACCATCAGTTTGAGGATGGTAAGCTGAACTAAATCCCAACTGTGTTCCCATCTTCTTCCACAACGTACGCCAAAAATGGCCAACAAATTTTGTATCCCGATCTGAAATAATACTTTTTGGCAAGCCATGCAACTGAACTATCTCCTTGAAGAACAATGAAGCTATATGGGAAGCATCACTACACTTTTGACATGGTATAAAGTGAGCCATTTTTGAAAATCTATCCACTACAACAAAAATAGAATCTTTACCTCTTTGTGTTCGTGGCAGCCCCAAAACAAAATCCATGCTGATGCATTCCCATGGTCTCTCCGGTATTGGTAATGGTTGGTATAACCCGGTGTTTTGCTTTACTCCCTTGGCATATTGGCATATTTGACAACCTTGCACCATTCTTTTTACATCTGCATTCATTTCGGGCCAATAGTAACTTTCACTCAGTTGTGCTAGTGTCTTGTCTACTCCAAAATGTCCGCCTAATCCTCCACTATGTTTCTCCTTCAATATGTTCTCTCTCATCGAACCTCGTGGTATGCATAATCTTTTTCCCTTGAACAATAAATTCTCTTGTATGAAATACTCCAACCATGGAGTTCTATCCATCCCCACTGGATTCTTACACACTGCCCATGCTTCCTTAAAATCTGCATCTTCTTCATACATCTTCCCCATGTGATCAAACCCAACAACACTAACTCTTAACTCATTCAACAATAAACACCTTCTACTTAATGCATCTGCAACTCTATTTGATTTTCCACTTCTATGTTTCAAAACAAAAGAGAAATTTTGAAGAAACTCAACCCATTTCATATGTCGTTGGCTCAACTTACCCTGACTATTAATGAATTGCAATGCACGGTGATCGGTGTACAACACGAACTCCTTTGGTAACAAGTAATGCCTCCACTTCTTGAGTGCTTGCACAATTGCGTAGAACTCTTGATCATACACGGAGTATTTCCTTTTTGCCTCATTGAGCTTCTCACTGAAGTAAGCTATGGGTCTTCCTTCTTGACTTAGAACTCCCCCTATCGCTGTCCCACTTGCATCACAATCAACTTGAAACACTTTTTCAAAATCAGGAAGTGCCAATACAGGCTGCTCTGTCACCTTCTCTTTCAAGATGTTGAAACCTTTTTCAGCTGCTGCTGTCCAAACAAATACTCTTTTATCTCCCTTCATTGTCTCGATGATTGGTGCACATATCCTGCTGAAATTTCTAATAAACTTCCTATAGAAGCTTGCCAAACCGTGAAAACTCCTTGCTTCAAACTTACTCTTTGGGGAAGGCCAATCTACTATGGCCTTCACTTTTTCTGGGTCCATTTTTAGACCATTGCTAGAAATAACAAAGCCTAAATAAACCAACTCTTCTTTCATAAAACTACACTTCTTCAAGTTCACCATCAATTTTTCTTCTTTCAGCCTTTGTAGGACAGCTCTAACATGTTGCAAATGTTCTTCTTTAGTCTTACTAAATATCAAGATATCATCAAGATATACTATCACAAACTTACCAAGATATAGCTTCAAAACTTCATTCATCAACCTCATGAAGGTGCTTGGAGCATTGGTCAATCCAAATGGCATCACCAACCATTCGTACAATCCATCTTTGGTCTTGAATGCGGTCTTCCATTCATCTCCTTCTCTTATCCTTATTTGATAATATCCACTTTTCAAATCGATCTTAGTGAAGTATCTAGCTCCAGCCAAGCAATCCATAAGATCATCCATTCGCGGCAATGGAAACCGGTATTTGATGGTTATCTTATTTATTGCTCTTGAGTCGGTACACATTCGCCAATCTCCATCTTTCTTTGGTGCCAACACCCTGGAACCGCACATGGACTCAAACTTTCTCTAATCAACCCCTTGCCAAGCAACTCTTGCACTTGTTTGTTTATCTCCTCATTCTCCTTTGGTGACATTCTATAAGGTGCCTTGTTTGGCAAACTCGCACCAGGAATCAAATCCATACAATGACTGATGCTTCTCATTGGTGGTAACCCATCAGGCAACTCCTTCATCAAGATTTCAGCATATTCTCCCAATATTTCTTGGATTTCCTTTGGTTTTTCATCTTCCTCTTTTGCTGTCCCAACTGTAACTGATTTAGGGATGATAGCAAAACAAACTTTCTCCTTCTTGAAGTCTCTCAAGAATTGCTTTCCGGAGACCAAACATACTTTTGATTTATCTTCACTCTCTTCATTTTTCTTCATTGGATTTAAGAGATACTCGCATCCACCTTTCTTGATTGTGTATGTGTTCAACTGGCCATTATGAACAGCTTGTCTATCAAATTGCCACGGTCTTCCCAAAAGAATATGACATGCATCCATTGGCATTATGTCACACATGACTTCATCTTTATAATTCCCAATCTGAAAACTCACCAAACACTGTTCATTTACCAACAACTGATGCTCCTTCTGCAACCACGAGACTCTATATGGGCTGGGATGTTTAGTTCTTTTCAATTTCAGCTTACTCACCATTTCTTCAGACACAATATTATCAGTACTACCACTGTCTACAATGACTTTGCAGCATTTACCACTCACCTTGCATCTCGTTCGAAACAAATTTCGCCTTTGGATTGGTTCTAGCTTCTCCTTTTCGGGATTCAACAAAACTCTTCGCAACATCAGTGATTCCCCATCCTCAGGGTCTTCTCCATACCTTGGTGGATCCTCCATTTCATTTTCAGCTTCTACTACATGCACTCTTGCCTCCTTTCCTTTTCCTCCATCATATTGGATTTGTGGACATTCAAATGCTCGATGTCCCATTTCACCACATTGGTAACAAGTACCACTGAAACTCCTTCCTGTACCTCTTCCAAATGATCCCCTTCCACGGGAATAGACTTCTCTTCCTCTAGGGAAATCTCCTCTTCCCCTTCCTTCTTGCATACTCGCACTTGAAGTGCCCGTTTCCTCTTGTTTGCTTGTGGAACCTCTACCACTACTTGACTGTCCTCTTCCGTGTGAAAATCTACCTCTACCCCGAGAGTTACTTTGTTGCTTCCTATTGAGCTTCTCTTCCGCCTTCAAAGCAAACTGATATGCTTCTTCCACACTATGGACATTAACCATGCTTATCTCATCTTGGATGGACTTGCGCAATCCATTCAAATATCGGGAAACTTGCTCAGCATCCTCTTCAACATGACCAGCTCTTATGCTTAGCCAATAAAATTCCTCAGTGTATTCCTCCACACTGCCCTCCTTTTGCTTCAAATTTTGCAACTTTCTGAACAGATTGATTTCGTAATTTTGCGGCAAGAATTTGGATTTAAGCTTTGTTACCATCCGATCCCATGATCGGATTTTGTCTTTCCCTCTCCGTTGTCTATCCGTTTGCACATGATCCCACCATAAAGATGCGTGGCCCTTCAACTTGGTGCGGGCAAACTTAACTTTCTGCTCCTCTTCAATGTTCTCAAACTCAAAATATTTATCCATTTCGCTGATCCAATCCAGCAATTCTTCAGTGTTCAATCCCCCTTTGTAAGTTGGAAGATTAATCCGAGGCTTAGAACTCACCTTGGTGATGGCTCTGATGAATCTTTCCTCTCCGTGATCCAATCTAGGCTGCTGTACCTCTTCACCTCCCTCAATGACTTGTTCTTCTTCACTGTCACTAATGTCCTCCACACGATGGCTCTGATGAATCTTTCCTCTCCGTGATCCAATCTAGGCTGCTGTACCTCTTCACCTCCCTCAATGACTTGTTCTTCTTCACTGTCACTAATGTCCTCCACACGGACTCCTCTTCTTTGAGCCATTTCCATGGCGCCCATTCGTGCAATAAGACCTCTAACTGCCTCTGCAAGCTCAGTCTCCACACCTCTGGTTCTTCTTCCTCTTTGACCCCATCCTCTTTGGGCCATGATGCCTGTAGGTCTCCTCCTTAGCTCAATGAATGTGGCTCTGATACCACTTGGTGCAGATCAAGGCCCCTGAGTCTTATCAGACAGAGAGGCAATGCAGCAG
>VDFB02167552.1:0-19629 GCA_007258455.2 Sequoia sempervirens
TTGCAAGAGGAGCATCCACTCAACCTCTTATCAGAGAGCAACCAAGTGGAGAAATGCATATGGGAACCCTTCACAAAGAAGTTGAATCCTTGAAGGAGAAGGAGCTTGAAATAGAGATTCATGACATTGACATAGATTTTGAGGCTACTCCATCTGACAACGAGGCTCATGTGGTTTCTTCTCTTAATGTAACTTAGGATGCAGGGACTGAACATGTTTTGACAGATGAAGATCAATGGAAGATTTTTGAGGATGCTAAGAGAGAAGTAGATGTCAAGGCACAAGATGAGGCACTGGCTGAATAGAAGGATATTAATGCTAAAGTAGAATATAATGCATTGATGAAACAACATGAATTGGAAGCTCAAGCCAAGGCTGGTGAATTGGATAAGCAAGAACAACAAAGAGAGCAAGAGCTCAAAACAAAGGAGGAGAGAGATAAGTTGGAAATGTTAGAAAAGATCCATGATCTTGAGGAGTAAAAGGCTAGACATAAGAGAGAAAGAGAAGCCCTTGAGGCTAAATTCAAATTTTTTGAGCAAGCCCATAGAAAGTGAACTGTGGGTTTTCAGGTCTATAGGCTTGTCTTGCTCTCTTAGGGTTTTTCACCTAAAAGGAGAGAGATAAACCTCAAAAAACTAGGGGGTTCATTCAAAATATGACATGTGGAGTGATGTAGTGCCTAAATTATCCTAACTAAATGCAATTGATGAATTGAAACTAAAATAAATCAATACAAAACTAGTTTTTATGCAATGCTGGAAAACACATTGTGATATGCAAACAACATGAAAATTAAAGAAATACTGCTAAACAAAATGTACTAGGTTAAATATGAGTCCACCTAGACTTGAACTGAAGTTGTTGAAGTGTTTGGAAGGTAGATTGAATTTACAGAAAATTCATTGAGGGACTCATTCACCAAGGAGGGTGAATCAGTCCATTTTCAGGTGAAAAGTGTCAGACTTTGGTTTTTGTCTGTCAGGATCCTAGATCTGACAAAATCTGGATTTTGATGTCAAGGTGGACTCATTCGTGAAGGGTGGTGAATCAATCCAATCTTGAATTTTAGAAATTACAATCAACAACTCTGCAACATTAGATCTGTCAAATCTTGAATGTGGGGTTGCTGAGGTGAAATCCTGTAGAAAACAGACAGAAAGCACTCAAAAGAGGATAAAAGATGATGTGATGTCTTAAAGAGCTCAATTGACTTGATTCCACTTTTCAACACCTTTTAGACCTATTAAATCTATAAAATAACACATACAAAAAGGGGAAAAACGTTGGAGGGTTAGAAAATAGCAGTTTGCCTTGGTCAAACCCCACTTTGGTACTTAAACCCAATGAAAATATATGAAAATGCAAGGGAAAGGATAAATGAATAACATAAAGTATTACAATTTACCTCAAAACCCTTGAAGATGTAATTCTGAATCAATGTCAATGGCTGCTCCAAGATGCTTCAATGATTGCTTAATGATCTATTGCAAAATACTTGACAAAATGCTATAATGAATGCTTGAATGCTTGATGGATGTGAAAATAACTTGTTAGATGCTTGGAGATATTCTTGTATGGATGTAAAATGAGCTGAAATTAGCTTATTTATACAATTAATGTGTCTTAGTACAAAGTATACATCATCACAGGCTGACATCAAGTGTAAAATTGAATAAATCCTAAAAGAAATTTGAAATTATTTTGATTTTTGTGTCAAGGTGGAATCATTTTCCACCCATGGCGAATGGGTCCCACCTTGAGGGTGTGTCCAAGTGTTGAGAATTAAATTCTATTTAATGTAATGTGTTGGGGTATCATTCAAAAATACACTTAAATAAACCTTATGAGTGTATAAGAAGGTCCAACAAGACATAATAAAAGTGTAAATAAGGGGGAAATGCCTATAAAAGTGTGAATCTTGATTACAAGACTTAACAACACTTTAAAATAGGACTTGTTGATGTATCAAATGATAATTTTTAAGTGAATTGTATTAAATAGAGTCTAGAATAATGCAAAAATGTCTTACAACACTACACAACACATTCACAAGACTTCAATATTGTAATATTAGCATTTAAAATAAGCATATTCAAGCGATGTTGCAATATAAAATTAAGACAAAACATATAAAACATGATGAAACAAGACCTAAAATACCATGAAAATGACAAGGGGACATTTTTCTATGGCATTAGTGAGAGGAAGAACTTGCTTTAGACTCGCACTAAAGTAGCCATGAACATCAAAAGAATAAAGGATTCAAATGCACTTACGTTAGCAAGATGGAATAGCAACAAACAAGAGGGATGATCAAGCCCCCAGCATGAGGATCCCATGGAAAACCAAACATAAGGACAAAGGAACACACAAGTGTTGAGACATTAAATGAAGCTTCAATCATCGATCCAACATGTTTGTGAATCATATCTAGGCAAAAAGAGAAGATGTGTACTCACTCTGGGCCCGCAGACTTTCGGATCATCCACAAGGTGAGAAGGGCCAAAATAAAAAGAAAAGAGTAGCATATGCTAGTTGGAAAAAGTCATGCCGCTAGTTGGGCTTCCCACATAACCATGCCAAAGTTATACCACCTGATAACTTTAACAAGGCACCACAAAAAGGAAAATGCAAATGTAAGTATTGATTTAAAAATTTCATGAGGCAAGAAAAACTCTGTATGCTTATAACTCATGAGCAAAATAAAATGGCACAATAGGTATGCAAGCTGTATTATGAAAGGTGGCCAAATGAAAAGTGTAATAAATGGAAAAAAAAGTAATGTAAAATTTTGTTCAAGGGACTTTTTTTAGTTTATGTAAGGTCAATCACTTAGGGAACATTGCATCTAATGTCTCCAAGAGAGGACCAATCAAAGAATAATAGATTCACAACTTAGGGGATGCAATGAGTCACATCAACCACCAAGAGGAATATAATATGCTAAGAGAGATCGCACTTATGAAGGAAATCATACCCAATGTCATTCATAAAGTAATGAACACATCATATAAACTAAAAGGCTACACAAAGAACACCAAGTGAAATGTAGTGTTGTATGCCCCCACTTTAAAGTAATTGCTACACCTTGTTCGTGAGAAATTTCTACGCAAAATTCATGCCGCTAGTTGGGCTTCCCACATAACCATGCCAAAGTTATACCACTTGATAACTTTAACAAGGCACCACAAAAAGGAAAATGCAAATGTAAGTATTTATTTAAAACTTTCATGAGGCAAGCAAAACTCGGTATGCTTATAACTCATGAGCGAAATAAAATGGCACAATAGGTATGCAAGTTGTATTATGTAAGGTGGCCAAATGAAAAGTGTAATAAATGAAAAAAATGTAATGTAAAAGTTTGTTCAAGGGAGTCTTGTTTAGTTTATGTAAGGTCAATCACTTAGGGGACATTGTATCTAATGTCTCCAAGAGAGGACCAATCAAAGAATAGTAGATTCACAACTTAGGGGATGCAATGAGTCGCATCAACCACCAAGAGGAATATAATATGCTAAGAGAGATCGCACTTATGAAGGAAATCATACCCAATGGCATCCAAAAAGTAATGAACACATCATATAAACTACAAGGCTACACAAAGAACACCAAGTGAAATGTAGTGTTGTATGCCCCCCACTTTAAAGTAATTGCTACACCTCGTTCATGAGCAATTGCTTTAAAGTAGAAGAAAGAAAATGCAAAAGAAAAAAAAGACATGAGATCCAACTAGGAAAGCTCTATGCCAAGTCATATGTTTCATAGTGAGGCTTCATCATGTCAAGGAAAAATGAAAAGAAAGTAAAAATAAAAGGGAGTTTCCCCCCAAAAAAGAAAACACACCAAAATACATAAGGGGTCTATGTATTTGGGGTTAGTATGTTTTGTGTTGTAATGTTTTTTATGAAAGAGCGCAAAACTTTCATCATCCCTCGAAGACATAGAATGAGAAGAATGACACACAGAGAGAAAAGATTCATTTTGGGTCAACATGGAAGATACATTGCAGTCTCAATGCCTTGCATCATCCCCAAAAGGAAAACACAAGTGAAAAGACAAAAGAAAAATTAAAAAGGCTTTTGGGTCAACATGAAGGAAACATTTCGGTCTCAATGCCTTGCATCATCCCCAAAAGGAAAAATGCAAGAAAAGAAAAAGAAAAAGAAAATAAAAGAGACCTTTTGGTTCAACATGGAAGAGACTAAGGGTGTCTCTATGCTTTGCATCATCCCCAAAGGAAAAACAAAAAACAAAAAGGAAAAGAGACAAGGACCATTTGGGCAACATGGAAGAGACTAAGGGAATCTCTACACTTTGTGTCACCCCCAAAGGATAGACACAAAAAAAAGGAAAAGAGACAAGGACCATTTGGGTCAACATGGAAGAGACTAAGGGTATCTCTACGCTTTGTTTCATCACCAAAGGATAGACACAAAACAAAAAAGGAAAAGAGACAATTTACGACATATAGAAGAATAGAGATATGAATAGAAGTGTACAAAGAGAAATAATAACATCAAACACACGATACGTGGGAACACAATACGTACATTGAAAATAATGTACAAGAGAAAAGGCTAGCAAGGCAAAGGAAAATCAACCATCCAATAGGTCATCCACCTACCAATCATGATCATCATACTGTAAAGGAGGTTGACTATCTAATGGAGGAATTGCAAGTGCCAAACTAGGGGAGTCACCAGGTTGGATACTTAGAATAATAGATTTTTCATCTAGGCTCGTAGAAGAGGAAAATAAAGCATTCAAATTAGTATGCACCTCTTCGTCAATTTTAACTACCTCTTCGTCATCATCCTCATCAAGATTAATGACTATAGGAGGATGAAGAGTGATCTCCAAAGAGGGATGGATCAATAAAGTTTTGTCTGTGGTAGGTTCAGGTTGTTGGGATGAAATGGATGGAGTTTCATGGGGTATGTTAGGGGGAGTATCATGGATTACTTCCGTTAAGGGAGGAGGTTTATATTCTTTGGTTGTTTTAATTTTTTATTGTCTAGTGAGAAAATGACGATATAGTCGACACTCTCTAGCAGCTTGATTACGTCTAATTTTATTTTGAATTTTTTGTGGTGTTAAGATGGATTAATCAACTTGAGACTCTTTCTGTTCATAAGGAGGTGGATCAATCTCTTTCTCTTTAACTTTATAAACTTGTTTAAGGTAGGGTTGTAAAGTTGGACTATTCTCAACCTCTCTAGGTCATTTAAATGAAGGGGTTGAAGAATCAGGGTGTGACAAAGTGGGTAAAGGTTGATTATTATTGGAGGGAGTGTCATGCATGGTTTCATCTATAACAAGAGTTTCAAAAGTGGGTGTGGAAACACCACTAAGAGACAATTTAGCGATCCTTTTAGCTTTAAACTTTTGGTAGGCGATAAAGAAGAAGTTTGTTCTAGGTGTGATGGATGGTAAAAACTTCATTGTCATGCAGAAACTTTAAACACTTATGAATGACTGATGTCACCGCTTTCATCGCACGAAGCCAAGGACAGCCTAAGCATAAATGAAATTGGCCAGATTGCAAAATGATAGAAAATCTCACATCCAGTTTTTTAGGTCCTATTTGTTAAGGTAGCACGATCAATCCGATCATAGGGCAAGCAAAACCATTATGAGTTTTTATCCATGTTGTTGCTTTATCATATTCATCTTGATATAAATTATGTAATACCAAGAACTCCTCTATGATCACATTTTCACCACAAGCAGGATCTATTAGTATCCCATTAGTGGACTTATCATAGATTATTTCGGCTATATAGAGAGGACCGTTAGGAATTTTTGGTAATATATCTTTATCAAAAAAGGTAATATCAAGAGATTTATTAGTATTTCCCTTATGAGGGATAACGTCTATCATAGCCATAAGATCATTCATAGGACTACAATCAAAATCCATGAGAGATATGTCATTTTGCTCAGTATCTATATCAATAGTCATTACATCAGTTTTAGAAGGTTCATTAGCCTTGACAAATGAAGTAGTATGTTTAGGCATAAGGTTGGTGAAGATTTGCAAGTTTTGATTAGGTGGTGTGAAAGATTTGTTACTTCTATCTGTGATGGTCAAATTTCCTAAATCAATGAGGTCTTGAACAAGATGCTTAAGACACTTGCAATGTTCAATGTCAAGCCCATTCCGATGATGGAAGTGACAATAAGCATTAGGCCAAAAAGTGAGTGGTAGGGGTTGGTTTGGATCAAGTGAACGAACGGGTGGTAAAGTGAGCATACATTTTTCAAGTAATTGGTTCATGGTATGATGGAGGGAGTCAAGTAAAGGAGTGAATTTCCTATTAGGGTCCCCATATTGATAAGGCACAGTGGATTTAACAACAGCCATAGCATTGTGAAAAAGTTGGGTAGGTTGTGGTTGAGTAGGTTGTGGTTGTGAAGGTGGATTAAATTATTAAAAAAATTTGTTTGGTCGTAGAAAGTTTTGATTATTATTATTGTTTTGGTTTTTATTATTGTGTTCAGGTTTTTCTATTTGGCTAGAAGTGGATTCAGAATCATGGCTTGAAATTGAATTATGATATTCACACAAAGTCATGCATAAATGTATGAACAAAGGGAATTTCATCATCATTAACTTGTCCTGAAGGTTTCTATGCAAATTCTCAATGAACATCTTTTTCAAATGTGCATCAGGAATCTTAACATTGATTTGGGAATACACAGATTGATATCGTGAAATAAAATCAATAATCTTTTCATCTACGTTTTGTCTACATCGCATGAGATCATCCATAGTTTTATTAGGTTGCATATGAACTTGGAAGTTTCTTATGAAGGAATCCACTAACTCATTAAATGAGCAGATGGAATGATTAGGAAAATTTGCAAACCATTCTAAAGCACTATCTTTTAAAATCCTAAGAAAGAGTTTGGCCAAGAGTCTCTCATCGAGGAGAAAGTCACTACATAAGCCTATGAAGGAATTAACATGGTTAACAGGATCTCCTTTACCTCCATATTTCTCAAATTGAGGCATTTCTATCCCTTGTGGTAGTAGGGTACACAGAATCTCTAAGGATAATGGACTACTACAGAAATGATATGTAATAGGAGTAGAATGACCTTGGCGAATGGCAGAAATTTGATGTTGCATGGATGATACTATATTAAGGAGTTGGCTAATAATAGGATCATGGTATGTAGGTTGTGATGGAAGGAAAAAGGGTGATGGAGTATAAGGAATGGTAAGTGAAGTGAAAGGAATGGTAGGAGGTGAAGTGAAAGGAATGGTAGGAGGTGAAGTGAAGAGAATGGTAGGAGGTGAAGCGAAGGGAATGGTAGGAGGTGTAAAGGTGGTTGAAGGATTTGGGATGCCACAAGGGGGGAAGGAATGCTAGATGGAACTATGAAATAAGGATTTACATAACTAACTTGTTGTAAAGTAGTAGTGACTTGTGGTGGGGTATAGGTTGGAATAGATGTAATGGTTGAAGGGGGAGAAACTTGAGATTCTCCTTGATTGACATGAGAGATTTTAGATTGACTATTAGGAGGAGTGTGTTTATTAAAAATATTATAAATCTATCTTAGGATGGTTAAACCATCATCATGTTCAAGTAAATGATGAAGGTTATCAATAGCAGGTATAGCAGTTTTAGAAACATTCTCAAGAGTCAAGTCATGTTGTAAGTGTGCAAATTCTTCATGAATGTTAATCCTATCTTGAGAAGTATTTGGAGTTTCATCTTGGATTGGGTGAAAGGGTGAAGGAATAGTAGTATTTTCAGTGCCTAATCCTCCATTGTCCATACTAGGAGTAGGAGCTTATGAGATCCCAAGGTCCACAACGAAAGTGTTATTGTGGGAGGCCATGAGTCTTGAACTTCTTCTCACCAAAGTATTATCAGCGGAATACCAAACACTCATGCAAGTACTATGGTGGGGAAAGCTGACTCAAATGAAAGATGATCTAAAGTATGTAAATGCTGAAGAACTCAACTATTGCTAATTGTAATAGAACAAAATACAAAAAACAAATGTTGAAAAATCATAAAAGAACTGATTCGCCTTAGGTGGCGAATGAGTCCAACTATGCAATTTTTTTGTGATTTTCAGGAATTTTAAATAAATGCAATGCAAAAATAGAATGCAATTAACAACATAGAATGTAGAATGTTTTAATTTTTTAGTTTATATGTCATGCAATAATGAAATCTAAATGATCTTTCACTAATGCAAACAAAAGAACTTCTAAAATGCAAAAACAAATCAATACCCTAATTGAATTGCAATACAAAGTGAACTTTAAGATGCAAAGCTAATGAAAAAAAAAAGTGCAAAGTGTTCAAAATTCAGGTTCACCAAAATGAACCATGGGTTTTCGGGTCTATAGGCTTCTCTTGCTCTCTTAGGGTTTTTCACCTAATAGGAGGGAGATAAACCTCAAAAACCTAGGGGGTTCATTCAAAATATGACATGTGGAGTGATGTAGTGCCTAAATGATCCTAACTAAATGAAATTGATGAATTGAAACTAAACTAAATGAATACAAAACTAGTTTTTATGCAATGTTGGAAAACACACTCTGATATGCAAACAACATGAAAATTAAAGAAATATTGAAAAATAGAAAGTATTGGGTTAAATATGAGTGCACCTGGACTTGAATTGAAGTTGTTAAAGTGTTTGGAAGGAAGATTGAAATTGTAAAAAATTCACTAAGGGACTCATTTTCCAAGGAGGGCGAATCAGTCCACTTTCAGGTGAAAAGTGTCAGAAACTGGTTTATGTCTGTCAGGATCCTGGACCTTACAAAATCTAGATTTTGATGTCAAGGTGGAATCATTCGCCAAGGGTGGTGAATCAGTCCAATCCTGAATTTTAGAAAGTACAGTCAACAACTCTGCAACATCAGATCTGTCAAATCTTGAATGTCGAGTTGTTGAGGTCAAATCCTGTAGATAATGGACAGAAAGCACTCAAAAGAGGATAAAAGATGATGTGATGTCTTGAAGAGAAAAATTGACTTGATTCCACTTTTAAACACCTTTTAGATCTGTTAAATCTACAAAATAACACATATAGAAAGGGGGGAAATGTTGGAGGGTTAGCAAATAGGGGTTTTCCTTGGTCAAACCCCACTTTGGTACTTAAACCCAATGAAAATATGTGAAAATGCAAGGGAAAGGATAAATGAATAACATAAAGTATTACAACTTACCTAAAAAACCTTGAAGATGTAATTGTGAATCAATGTCAATGGTTGCTCCAAGATGCTTCAATGATTGATTAATGATCTATTGAAAAATACTTGACAAAATGCTATAATGAATGCTTGAATGCTTGATGGATGTGAAAGTAACTTGTTAGATGCTTGGAGATATTCTTGGATGGATGTAAAATGAGGTGAAATTAGCTTATTTATACAATTAATGTGTCTTAGTACTAAGTATACATCATCACAGTCCGACATCAAGTGTAAAATTGAATAAATCCTAAAAGAAATTTGAAATTATTTTGATTTTTGTGTTAAGGTGGACTCATTCGCCACCCATGGTGAATGGGTCCCACCTTGAGGGTGTGCCCAAGTTTCAAGAATTAAATGCTATTTAATGTAATGTGTTGGGGTATCATTCAAGAATACACTTAAATAAACCTTATGAGTGCATAAGAAGGTCCAACAAGACATAATAAAAGTGTAAATAAGGGGGAAATGCCTAGAAAAGCATGAATCTTGATTACAAGACTTAACAAAACTTTAAAATAGGACTTGTTGATGTATGAAATGATTATTTTTAAGTGAATTGATTTAAATAGAGTCTAGAATAATGTAGTAATGTCTTACAACACTTCACAATACATTCACAAGACTTCAATATTTAATATTAGCATTTAAAATAAGCATATTCAAGCCATGTTGCAATATAAAATTAAGACAAAACATATAAAACATGATGAAACAAGACCTAAAAAACCATGAAAATGACAAGGGGCCATTTTTCTACAGCACAGAAAGAAAGAAGAGAAAGAATGCCTAGAGAGAGAAAAGGACACTAAAGAACTTGCTCTACATGAACAAAAGTCTAAAGAGGCATGGGACTTGGTCAAGGAACTTGAAAAATAGAGAGACCAAATTTATGAGGAGAAGAAATTAGAAGAACATCTAAAAAAGGAGATGGAAGGTAAAATGTTGTAGGAGAAAAAAGATAAAGAAGAAGTTGAGAGACTTGCATAAGAAGAGGCATAAAGAGAACAACAGAATGTGCAAGAGGTTGATTCTCAACCCAGGAACACTATATTGCAACCTTCATCTTCTGCCACTGTTGCCTCTTCTTCAACACAAGTGGTCACTACTCCTGATGATCCAACTTGGTTAAAGCTCTATCTTGAGAAAGGGAAGATAGTTCAACCTCACCCTCTCAATTGGGATGAGATGATGATAGAGATAGAGAAGGAAAGACCCAAAAAGAAGGCTAGAGTTCTCCATTCCACCAGGCTCACAGATGCAGGGGAGATTGTTGTTGAATGTGCAATTCTAGTGGTGGATAAGGACAGAGAAGACATGCAAATAACTGATTACCAATTGGGAATTTCCAATTTGGGGAGACCTACAAGGAACCAACATATGAATCTCATTGATATTGTAACTTCCTCCACCAAATCCATGATGATCAAAGATAAGTAGGAAAAGGATGAACTTAAAGCTCAATTGGATCAGTTGCATAAATTCCTGAAAGATGTCTCCACTGTGGTGTCTCAACAAGTTGCTACTCCAAAAACCCCAATCCTACTAAGCAAGAAGGAATTTGATGACATAGTGTAGATGAGGAGTAAGGTGGGGATGCTTGATCGATGGATTGACAAGCTCAATCAAGAGGTTGGTGAAGTGTTGGCTGATAGTTTCAAAGATCATGAAGGATCACTTGAGTTGATAGAGGAAATGAATCAGCATGTTGAAGTCTTGGAGAAGCAAGATGAGGAGTACAAAGAACATGTTAAGAAGCTAAAGGATATTAGCAATGTACCTAAGTCCACTCTCCTGGAGTAGTCAATTCTTGAAGAGGATAATGTTGATTTCATTGACAAGACCTTGAACATAATTCAGTTCAGATCCAAGTTCATTTGTGAGCATAAGAATGAAGTTTAGGAAGCCAACAAAGACTTGAATGAACAAATTGATGAATTGGAGGCAATGGTTTCTATTCTAGTCAATTTGGACATCCCGGTCAAAGAAGGTCTTCCTCTAGATAATTTGAAAGAGAAGTGGAGCAGAAGATTTGAGGAAGTAATGCAAAAAGAAGATGATGGAGAAGACTTGTTGTTGGACAGGCTCATGGACATCAAGGAAGAGGTAAAATCTGCTAGGAGGGAATTAATCAAATTGAAAGATATGTGGGAATTTTCCTCAGTAGAGTTAAAAAGAATCAAGTTTGAGGACAATTGGTTAGATGGGTTTGATATGGACATCCTTAAACAAATATTTTCCAGTTATGATGAGTATCTCCTTGATCAAGCAACACAGGAGTGAGCTAGTAGCAGAACCTTCTCTCTTGATATACCACATCCTCTTCTCTCCTATTTTGCAGGGTTTTGACATAAGTTGGACTCAATTTCTCATCCACCAATTCTACTTTCCTACTTGGGCATCATATTTTTTACAACAAAGCAATCAACCTTGGAATTGAAGATCAACCAGTCTAGTTCTTTCATGCAGTTATGGTTCCTTAATTTGTGGATATGAGTTTTTTATTGAGAGAAGCTTATGCATGGCTCACCTATATGTACTTTTAAGGCTCCATTTTGTAAAGGTCGGCTAATTGGAGAAATATTTAGCCATCTGATATGATAGTAGATAGGAATCATTGTCTTAGGATTTCATAGGTTTTTAGCAAGATACTTTGAAAGTTTTGTTGAACTTGGATGCTTTTTTTACAGTTTTATACAATTTATGTGTTACTGTTAAGTTTGAACCTCTTTGATAAGTTTAATGAATCATAATCAATCTGTATGCTAGTGATTTGTTGTGCCTAAATGTTTTCTATTTGATGTAAATCAATAGGGGATACTAGATTTTAAGATTATTTCATCAAATTATCTGTGAATGGAATTTCTTTTATGTCTATTTGATCTGGTTTTAGCAATGAGTGAGTGATTTGTTTCAAATCTTGAAGTAATGTTTTAGTGAATGGTTGTGATGGTTGAATTAGCACTATGAATGTATGCAATGGTGTAGATTATTCTATGAATTGCATCATGTCATTGTTTTTGTTGGATAAAGAAACACTCATTGTTAAGGTGCATGTCTAGATATTAAAGAAGTTTTGTTCATATTTTACTGTTTTGAAGCCATGATCCATCTTTTTCTATTTATTTATACCCCCTGGTTTGTGTTCCTTATTACCAACAAAGGCCCCTTGAATATTTTAGTTACATTGGCCATTGAGTAACATTAGCACAGTTGAGAACCAACTAGCAAGACCTTGGGAGTTAGATTACTTTATGTTATCTTTCTTTTTCAAGAGATATTATGTTTAATGTTGTGTTGTTTTGACCATCAATAGTAACATTATTATTAAATCAATTTCTGAATTAATACTGGTGTGAATCTAACTTCTTAAATAAATCTTCGAGTAATCATTCAAAGTAATTCTTTGTTAAGTTTAAATCATTTATCTTCACTTACACTATTATATCCAAATTATTCCTTGATTCTGGTTATTTACTTGGAATTTGTTAGTACTTTCTAGAAAGGGCATTACACCAGGTGTATAGTGTTGAGGAAAAATGAGCATTGACAATGTTCAATTATGAGAAGGAAAAACGTGAGCATAAGGTTATGTTAGATCTGCAATGCTCGACATAGAGGCATATTGGACAAGATGTTGGACCAACACATGATCTTTTTGTTGCCAAGGCTTAAAAGGTGGAAAATGGTTAGATGTGTAAAACTTTTTAAACCTTTGTACAATTTCTAGATGTTTTCATAATTTTCACTTGTGTGTAACAATATTGTCAATGAGTTCTACTTTTTCTAGCCCATTATTATTATGCAGATGTTTTGCATTCATTTGATATGTGTGTATTTTCTTAAGGCATTTTAGGGCTAAATGTTTTACAAGATACGACAAATGCAATTCAAAAATAGAAATCCTTTTTATCTATGTATGTCAATAATAATTTTTGGGTTTAAATCTATAAGGCCGCACCTTTTTGTATGATAGATATATGTACTTTAATTGCACCATTGGTATATTTCCTTTTAGTGATAATTAGTTGGGTTAAATGAAAGAGCTATACAACTTAGAATTAATGTCAAACATGTGATGTATATGGTTTTTGACACCTAACCAAGGTGTTAGTATGTGATCAATGTCATAGGATGATTATGTTAATTTTTTGGCACCATTCTCTAAACTCTTGAGACCTTACCATGCAGAGTGACCATAAGGTTTGCAATTCTTATCAATAGGTTTTAGACCTCATTTCATGAATTCAGATGCACATCATGTTAGTGCTATATATAAGATAGTTCGATTAGCAAGGGTATAATGTATCATGGAGAAGTATTAATCTAAAATAATTATTATTCCCCTATATGATTGGTTACCTGATAATTAGATTGAAAAGACAAAAAATAGTCAACATCTTACTATTTACCAATGTAGAAGTAGTGATTTTGTGACTCTTCAATATTGTCAAGGAGGGGTCAACCTTTCCATAAAAATTCTTTATGCCATTGTAGTACAAATTCTTGAGATTGCTAAAGTAGTTATTTGGAATGTCATTTCTAATGTACTTTTGTCTCTCTAGAGCTAGAATATTTTGCATTGATTGACTATCTAGATGCATATTTAAATAATATAGAGAAGCTATTTAATTGGAGAAAGTGTATAGTTATTGTATGGTTGATCAAGGAATGGTCATGTTAATTGTCATTTAATTTGTTAATAAAACTACTATCCTAGTGGTCATTTTAGAAGTGAAAGTGAAATTATATATATAAGTGAACCATCAATTTTGTGGTTTGCCATGAACTTCTCTTACACTCTTAGGATATTTCACCTAAAAGGAGAGAGATAGAACCCCAAAATTGAAGTGGTTCACTCAAACTAAGGAATTTCAAATAGAATTGAGACTAAATGAAATGATCTAAATGCAACTAGATGGTGAAATTGATAGTTGAAAACACCGTGAGGTATGCAAGAATGAACTAAAAAATAAACTAATGCAAACATAATTAAATGAGGTCTAACAAAGCACACCTAGGAGTCGATTGTTGATCTTGGAAGGTTTTGGAAATTGGTAGAAATCATTGTAAATTGCCTATGGGATTCATTCACCACTAATGGAAAATCAGTCCTCCTATTGACAAAAACACCTAAAACTGCTTTCCAACTGTCAGGAACTAGACTCTGACAAAATAAAATTTTCTAGCCTACAAGTGGGACTCATTCGCCATTGATGGAAAATCAGTCCTACTCCAAAAATCTGAAAATTCAAGAGTCAATCATGTAGCTCCAAATCTACACTTGTCCTCTTGTCGGGTTGACGGAGACAAATCTACAAAAAATGGGCTGTAGGTTGTCTCCAAGCTTGAAATAGGGTCTAGTTGACTTGAAACACTTTGTTGACTTGTTGTCCACTTTTCAACACCTATTTGCTTGAAAAAACAACATACAAAAGTCTGCAAACACACATGCAAAAGGGGGGAAATGGTTAAGGGTTAGAGTATAGGGATTTTCCTTGGTCAAATCCCACTTTGGTAATCAAATCCTTGATAAAGAAATGAAATGAAATGATGAAGGAAATGATGAATAAACAACATGCAAGTGTTCTAAACTCACCAAAACCTTGTTGAAGAAATCTAAAGATATGTCAATGGCTGCTCCAAGATGCTTGATGTTTGCTTGATTGAATGATGCTTTGATGGATTGAATGCAATTGAATGCTTGAATGAACTAGTGATTGAATGGGGGGTTGAAATGGATGTAAAAACACTTATTTATACACACTTGTGCCCTAATAACCCAATAATACAACATCACAGGTTGAAATATGGTATTTTTGAATAAAAACCTGAAAGAAAATTTGAATTATTTTGAATTTGGAGTCAAGAGGGACTCATTTGCCACCCATGGCGAATGGGTCCCACTCTAGGCTTGTAAGTGGGTGTCAGGAATTAAGTTGCATTTAATGTTGTTTGTTGAGTTTACATTAAAAAATACACTTAATTAAGTCTTATGAGTGCATAAAGGGATCAAATAAAGCATAAGAAATGTGTAAATAGTGATAACAAGCCTAGAAAAGCATGAAAGCTTGTTACACAACTTTACAACACTTTAGAATAGGACTTGATAAGTGATGGAAAGGTGATTTATAGGTGAATTGTAATGAGAAAAGTCTAGAAAAGTGAAGAAATGTGTTACAACACTTCACAACACCTTCACAAGACATCATAATTTAAATATTTGGGAACTAATGTGAATGTAGAAGTTACATTGCAACATTAAATCAAAGCAAAATAGGTCAAACATCATAGGAAAAAGACTTAAATGACCATGAAAATGTCATTGATCCATTTTTCTATGGTACAATAAGAATGTTATTTTGGGCATTCGAATATCCTTGTTGAATTTAACTACTATGTGTACAATTAGTGTTATAAATTGCTAACATCTAGTAGCAAGAAGTTGTGTTCAAACATTGAAGATTTGGGCTACAACCATTCAAGCAGTGTACAATAAGCATGATCAAGGTGAGAAAATTTGATTATCTTCCAATTAATATTTTGGTTTCAAAATTGTCATTTAAATTATTTCTTTTGGAGTAAATTGACAATGGCGAAAGTGTGCAAGACTATTAAACAGTCATGGGAAGGCGAGAGTATCACCAGGACCCTAATCATCCTACTTCACAATGTGAAGTTAAGTGTTAATTATGTTATAGTTGAGTAATGTATTACGTCTTGTGTGAACTAGTAATTGTTTTAAAGTTGTTGCATCTTGAGTAGACCAACAATTTTTTTAAGTTGTGAGAAAAGTGTATATTTGTGTTTTGAAGGGAGTGTAAGGAGGATAGTTGTATAGTACTTGGGTGATCCCACAATACTGGTTTACAATTTTTGGCCAAACTGGACACTAAACTGATTTTTTTGAACTAAATCTTCACTTTCAGACACCTATAGCGGCTAAACCGTGAGTAATTTGAAGATGATACAAACTAGATTTGTGGCATTTTATCTCTAGATTCTAAATATATTTTTTTCAAAATTTTTGGAATCATATTGCACTTCTTTTTCCATCTCCTTTGAAAACTAGTTTTTTTCAGTAAACACCATTTTTAAGGAGTGATGCTCACCGTATCACACAACTTTTTTTTCATGAAGGATAAAATTCTATTTTTTTTTTAATTTTGATTTGTAACTATGATATCAAGTGCTTCCAATTTTATTTTTTATTTTTTTATTGATGAGTGCTACCAAATAAGGGGGTAGCTCCCAAATTACAATAGTAACTTAAGGCAGAAGATTGCCACAAACAAACCAGAAAGTTGACTCCAAACAGGACAATGCTAAGCATTCATGAACTGGTAAATTATTGCCATACAATTCCCCATCCGGATGAGCATGTTGAGGCTTCCCATCCCTAACTAGCAAAGATCGGAGTCCATGTATCTTGCAAATGCCGCCAAATCTCCATTCCTAACTCCCATTCGGAAGACCTCCCAATCGTTGGACATGAAGTTGAGAAGATCCTTGTGCGTAGTAGCACCCGCATCACTACCATTTCCTTCATCGTTGCTCATAATAGCAGGATCAAAGTATACTCTGAGAAGGCTGACCCACCCATCCGTCCTTAGCTCCATAGTAGCATTGGCGACAACATGAATATAGATTGGCACCACAAGCCTGTCTAACCGTGCCACCACCACTTCCCTAGACTCAGTGATGTCCACCAAAATGCTTATCATGACTTCAAGCAGCTTCCCGTCGCACCAGTGTTGATTTACACTCAGAAGGGAGGAGAGCAGATCAATAATAGCATTTAGTAATTCCTGGTTTTGGACTGCGAACAGTCACCTACACTGGGTAGGGAGAGCTTCCTTAGCACATTGGCAGAGAACCCCAAACTAAAACACCATGCTTGTGTCGCACGCCACACCATGAGACATCCATTTGTGGAAGAAAGAGGCCAGGATGCCAACATTAAGTAAGCATGGATGGTTTACTTAAAGAACCAAGGAGTACAAATACCCAGTGGACACTAAGAGGCCCGAATCATCCAAAATCTAAGCCCCCAGTACTTACTGCTAAAACTCACATTCTGAGGGCTTCTTGAGCACGATTCATGACAGTAGATAAGGCACGATAGCCTAGTGAGTCTTTTAAAATAATTTCTTGCAACCTCGGCCAAGGTACAAATGTAGAACCCACGACTACTTTTTTGGCTTGCCTTACACCCGAATTTTCCAGAAGGTCAGCAGCGCGATTTGCCTCTCTATACACGTGCAATATTGTATAGTTTGATAGCCTTCCTAAAGATTCCTTTACTAGGCTGATCCAGTCAAGCATTTTCCAGTTTTGTGATTTCCCAAAAATGATAGCGTTTATGCATAACATCGAATCTCCTTTGATCTCAACCTCATTAATTCCCTTCTCAATGCAAATTTGTAGACCAAGCCATAGTGCTTCCATTTCAGCCATGTTGTTTGTGCATATCCCAAGATTTTTTGAGGCAGTCCACACACATTCACCTTGGGGATTTCGAATTATGCATCCTGCCCCCGCAATGCCCGGGTTTCCTTTTGCCGCCCCGTCGAAGTTCATTTTCCATTTTAGCTGAATCAGGTGAGTCCAAAAGATCTCTTTCCTGTTCACTTTTGGTTTGTGTGGTCGGCAGAGAGCAGGTATCCTGAGCCCATTCCATTTCTTCATGATTTCCTCATCCCACCTTGAGAATTTTGACTTGGTGCCCACGTTTAACCTGTGATTTGCAGTCTCTGTGATTGCCAATTGAATTTTCTCGACGAGGCATTCCCGTGTCATTGCAGTACCTTTAAAAATTTGTCTATTTCTTTCTTTCCAGATGTGCCAAACTATCATTGAGGGTGCAAGACCCCAGATTCCCTTCCAATACCCGAACTTGCACATGACTACCCAGCTTGCCAGAAAATCCCAAAGTTTATAATGTCTTGCTCCAATAAAATTCAAGTCTAACTGCAGTTTATCCCAATAGAATGCAACGTACGGACATGATAAAAGCAGATGATCTACGTCTTCTCTTGCTTGTTTGCACAAGATGCACCTTGATGGGCCAAGAATTCCTAGTCTCTTCAGTCACTCACTAGTTAGACATCGTTTATGGAGGGTCATCCATAGGAAGGCCCCGGCCTTCGACAGGATCTCTTTTTTCCAGTAGAGTCTGGCCATCCAGGATTTGTCTTTACTTTGCTTTAGCTGTATTTGGTATCCTAGTTTGGTGGAATACTCCCCAGAAGATGCCCCACACCAAAAAATTGAATCTTCCCGGTCAAAGAGTCTTATTGGGTGGTTACCGAGCTCCTTGCTTATTTCATCAGTCAAAATTTTAGGGATTTGTGGGGATGAAAATTTAATCCAAGAGTACATACCGTAATTTGAGCTATTGTCTGTACTAACATTGTCTGCCACCTTTGTGCCAAAAGTGGAGTGAAGATGGTCTAGATATTGATCAAGATCAAAAAATTTTGCCAAGGATTGGTGGTCATTCCAAGAATCCATCCAAAATGAGACTTTTTTCCCATCTCCAATCCGCCAAGATAGATGTGTAGTTATTAAGTGCCTGCAGCTTGATATGAATTTCCATGTAGTTGATCCGCCATCAAGATTTTTGACCATCAGAATTCTAGATGGATCTTCATTGTCTAGGTATTTATTTTGTAAAATCTTGCACCAAGGTTTGTCAGGCCTTTTGTACATCTTCCAAATCAGTTTTGCACCAAGTGCGTTATTTTGCAGCCACATTTTTTGAAAGCTAGCACTGCCCTCATCCTTTGATTTGTAGACTGACTCCCATCCGATTAAAGGAAATTTTTTTTTTCTCTTTTGAGCCTTCCCACAAAAACTTTTTCATAATTCCTTCCAGTGCTTTTTTTGTTTTGACTGGTGCTTCCAAGCAAGACATTGTGAATATAGGGACTACTGCCAGCACCGTTTTGGTCATGGTGATCCTCCCTACCAGGGTGAGCCAGTTATTTCTCCATGCCATCGCCTTGTTTCGACATCTTTCCACTACCTCGCTCCAATGATTGGCTTTACACGAGCCTTCAAAAATTTGTACACCAAGGAACTTGGATGGTAATTGCCCGACACAAATTTTCAAAATTGAGATGATCGCTTGCTGCAGTTGGACTCTTTTATTGAAGAATATGACGCATGATTTATCCTTGTTCATTATTTTCCTTGAGTTGTTTTCATATTACGCTATCACCTTACGTATACTTCTGGATTCTTTTATGCTTGCTTCCCTTAGGAGGGATGTATCATTCGCAAATTGAACATGGGTGATTGGTTCAGTATTAGGAGCAATGTTTATGCTGATCAAGTGCTTCCAATTGGTTTCATAGTGTTTTATTAAATATTTTTCCCTTAATCAAGTTTCAAAGTTAAAC
>VDFB02167553.1:0-17776 GCA_007258455.2 Sequoia sempervirens
TGAAATAATTAGGAATGACTTTAAAGTTGTCATTAGTAGTTGGAAAATTAGTTTGAGAACACTAATTTTATCAAATCTATTGAGATAAACAATGAAAATAGACTATTACTATACTATTAATTTACAACAATCTGTTTTAGAATGAGTTTGTTTTGCATAAAGATCTGGGGTTTTTAACAATATTACTTGTTTGCTTGTAGACGACCCATGGGTTGAAGAAAATGACAGCTAGGGCATAATATTTTCTGCATATCCTCATCATTAAAAAGACAATACAATGACCACTTCCCGCCACACCCATTGTAAGATTTCCCACCAAAAGAAACTACATCCTGAGTGCGACACCGCGACTATAGCAACATATGAGAGAGCTAGCTCAAAACCATCGAAAAGATGGGAAAAAACAGCAGTTTTAATGGCTATAGCAGCAGACGTGAGAGCCTTCGAAAATATGAGAAGAAACATCAGTTTTAATTTTAGGGAAAAGGTGTGGGAAAATTAATTATATTTTTAGGGAAAAGGTATTTTTTCTATTGTCTTAATTTGAGACAATATAAAATTAAAAAAATAACTTAAATATGTTTAATTTCTATTGTCTTAATTTGAGATAATGTAAAATTAAAAATATAACTTAACTAGCAATTGCACCTTGATGTGCAATGAGTATGCCGAAGAGGTGTGGATGGTAATTTATGAATTTTATTTATTTATTTATTTTTAGAGAGGAATGGATGGTAATTTATGAGTATATTGTTGAGTTAAAAATATGAAAGCTTTGTTTTTAAAAGTTGAAATTTACAATCTTCCATCTTATTTTATTTAGATTACATTAAAGAAAATGATATATATGTGAACAACATAATGTACCAAGAACAACAATCAAGATATTATCCAAGTATTAACAATGTAATATCATATAGATCAATAGATATTTTTCTTGCATATAGAAGATTCTTCCTATTTTGAATATAAATTAGTTGGATCTAGAAAGATCAATTGTAGAATTCCACATGTGAACTTAGTATGCTGGCAGAAAATGATCAAAGAACCATTAGTATATCATTCAATAACGTATGAAATATTATCTTATTTTTGAATGAATGTGATAAAATGAAAAGGATAGTCAAAAGTTCAACAGATATAGGAAATAAGCAGCTTAATTTAAATTTTATAAGACTGAATAAGGACATTCATAGATCGTGGATGTCATAATTTATGTAGCTATCACATTTAGTGAATCAACAAACTTAGGATTTTGGTTGTTCAAACCCTATTCACAATGAACCTTTACATATTATAATAGCTTTAAATTTGTTTTTATTTTTCATTAAAACTATGAATGGTAACCAATGCAGAGTATACAATATTAGATAATTTTCTTATGAGGGTGTTGTAGACTGAAGAATATGTGTATTTTAAACCAAAAAGAAAAGAAAGTCCTTTGCAAAAAAATCCCACACCTCTCTTTGAAAGCCATGATGTTCACCAATAACTTCTCATTCATTTCGTGCAAAAGTTAATGTTGAAAAAAACAAATAACAAAACCACATAAGAATGTCAAAAAGTGTTTAACCAAAATTGAAAAAATTGGATCTTGGTCTTCAAGGTTATAGTTGGTTACTACGTAAAGCAGTAGTATTATTAAAGTTGTTGTCAATGTGTTTGGATACTACAGGCATAGTTTATGTTTTTTGAAATAAATTTAAAGTTTAATAGATTTTAAACTAATGAATCATGCATAGTAATTTGTGTTGCCAATACCTACAAATTACCTTTTCTTTTGATTCTCTTTTTTGAAGCCTTTGTCATCATTTGTGCAAATAATTTTTCCTATTTTTTTAGTCATTTGTGTAAATTTTTAAAGTTTAAAAGCTTAATAGTTGTTCTATTTTTTTTTTGTTTATATCTACCAATGATATATGAACATAGATATCTAAATAGTACAACCAGGAAAACATCAAATAGATCAATAGTTATTGTTTTTGCATAATAAAGATGTTTCATATTCTGAATATAATCCATCTCAATCCACAAAGGCTAATTATACTAGAACTTTAAATAAGAGGTAGCAAGAAAGCTTGCAAATAATGAGTATTCTTTCATAATGACATGAATTCCAAATAATTGGAGTTCCCTTACATAAGACGTTCAATTACTATAAAGGAAAAGTAAAGGTACATTCAAATTTGAAGCCATATCATAAGGATTTAGGTGCATTCACTTACAATCCTAGAAAATAAAATCCATATTCAAATTTGAAGGATTGTAATTGCAAATATTGCTATGACAATCTACAAATGAGTATCTAGTTTGTGAAAGGAAATTATCTCGAGAAAATCTAGAGTTGGGACTTAATGTCAAAATAAAATATGACATAAATGAGGAACTCCAATGGAATTTAGTGCCAACAAAATGGTTGAGTTGTGAGAGTGTTTGGTATTATTTTGTTGTTGCTTTTATGTATTTGCATACCTGTAGGAAAATTGTTAGAAAGAGAAAAGAAAGATGTTTTTTTGTCATGTTTTAGAGCAAGTTGATATTAATGTTTCATGTGTAGTGTATGTCTACTTTTTTGAAAGAGGGAATTTGGATTAATCATTGGAGACACTTTGTAACTAAGTATGCAATGAGGGTTTTTTGGTTGGAAGTGGGAAAAATGTAGTTGATAAAATCAAAGTAACTAACCTTTAGTTCTTTTTTGTATTAGTGTTCATTCAAGAGTTCGAATTTGATAATGCCAATAATTTTTCTTCTTCTTGCTTTTGACGAGCTACCTATGGACTTTGTTGCATGCGTGCATATCATTGAAATGTGAAGGCTAGTTTTATGCATAGGCTTGCAAGTTCACACACTCTAGAAATAGTTGTTAATGTGAGGTTATATTGATCTACATTGTTGATATTGATTGTTTCCTTTTCAAGTGTTAGGCTTTGTGATTTGTGTATTATTAAGGCCCATGCCATTTTGAGTGGGATTTGACAACAGAGACCATGACTAAAAGGGGAAATAAGTACATTTTTTAGATTATTGTAATTTTATTCCAATAATTTATTCCATAAAAACAAAATATTTATTCCACAAAAACTATTAACTAGTAATTTTATTTGTAATATTTTATTATTAATTATGGCAGGCTAAGATTGAAAATAAGGTCTTGACGAAGGTTTTAGAGTATGTTTATTAAAATGAAAATTATGGCCAAGATTTTAATAATGAGCACATTTATTTGAACATCATTTGGTGCGTTTGCGTTAAATTATTAACTGGTGAAATGACCAAAATTAGTCAATTCGTACGTCAAATTCTACTAATTGAGATCACATGACTAAAATTTTACTTTGGCTCAAAATGATCATTGCGGGTACCTATGAAACGCTCCGTATGAATATCCATAAACAACCACAACCCACACTTGCAGAGGCGTATTAAAACCTTATCTTAGAAGAGACTACTTATTTTTATTTCCAGGAACATGAGTGATGAGTGGTCTATTGGATCCTTATTAACGTTATGAATTATATGGGCTGGGATATCATCGCAGAGTGGGTCTTCCTACACTTTTGATTATTAGGATGTTAGAAAAAGAGAATTGACCACCGTTGGCAGCCGCTGGATTCGCAATGGGGTTTACGCGTTTGAAGTGCAACAATAATAAGCCCCTCAGGGGACCTCTAAAGTGAGCAAACAGAATCTTATTCAGGAATTACGGGGCTGGACCAGATTAGGCTGGAATTAAGGAGTTATAAGGAGGTTTTGAGGTATAAATAAGTGCTTTGGGAAGCTTTCATCATCTGGCGATATCTGCGCTTTGGAACAAAAACCTAACGACGGAACTTCGTAGAGGACCGCTGGAAGAGCTGATACGTTGCTGATTCAAATCTCTTTGCGCCGACGCGACATCGGACTTTGAGGATGAGCCAGGCGGTTGGTATTCTTTAGATTTTCAAGAGTTGCAAACCCTATCAGTAGACCAGCAGGCCAATGCACCCCTTTGGTAGGGTTTTGGTGTCATTTTCATCATATATTTGCATTGTATTTTGCATTGCTGTGAGCTAGAGCTTTTCTATGAGTTTTTTTATTATGGGATGAATGAATGTTGTTAATGCATGAATATATTTAGAAATTTACATCAAAAAACTAGGGTTTGATCAGAAGTTAAAAATCTAAAAATTAGGTCATCGTTTTATGTCATAAAAATATTGATTGGGATATTTCAGTGGTATCAGAGCCTTTATCTTGCCAACCTATTGGGTATGTAAAGTTTGGAGTAATGACAACACTTGAGATTATAAATGATATCTCCTCCGGTTGCTATATGTAGTGTTTGATGGACTATAGCAAGCAAAAAGGGAAATCAAAAAAGTGTGAGCAACCAAGTGTTGAGGACATCATGAAAGAGTTTATGTTGACACAACATAGATTTTCTCATATATTGCAGCAACATAAAGACTACCTATTAAGACAATTTAGGCACTATAGCAACTCACCCATATATACAAAGGAAATATCCAAAAATCTCTAAGAGGAGTTTGACAAGGGTTCTAAATCGACAGTCATTGATCAACCTATAGGTGAACAAGGTTCTAGAACAACTATTGAAGAAAAGCATGTTGAAATTTTCCAAGTGATTAAAGAAGATAAGTTTAGAAGTTCACTTGATAACCAAAATAACCATCACTTGGTTTAGAGTTTTCAATTCCTATCAAAGTATCACAACTGAAGCTAATATCATCACAAAAAGGAGCAATAATTAAAAATTACAAATCTTAGTTTGTGATTGCTTGAGGACAAGCAATCTTGGGGAGGGTAGACTATCATGCCCCCAAAATTGCAACACTAAAGTATAAAAAAAAGGCAAGCATTGAAACACAAATAAATAAATAAAATAAATAACAATATAAATATTAAAAATAAAAATAAAAATATTAAAATTTAATATTATTATAATTATTATAATATAATACTATAGATATTAAAAATATATAAAACTAATATAAATAAATATATTTAAATAAGAAAACATATAATATATTGATATAAAATATAAGCAACAACGATTATTAATTAGGAAGCAAAGCCTAATTGCAACAATCCTAATTATAGAAGTAATTTAGTTTATTAAGAGTAGCAAATATATTATAAAGTGCAATGATCGATGGAAGATAGTGATTATTTATGATTAATACAAAAGGTAGATATAAATATAGACTAATCGACCAAGTTAGAGTAAGGAATGTCTAATTAACATGCAAAGTTATAAGACATCGATTGCCACTAAAAGGCAACAGCTACATTATAAAAGGCTGCGATCAATTGAAGGGACAACAATTAATTATAAGGAAGAGTCACCTCAATTCCTAAGGCATACGATGGGGAAATATGAGGGATGTCATATCACTTGCAGGAGACATCATGGAATAGAAATCAATGAGAAATCTAAATAAAAGAGTAGATGATCGAAGAGATCAGAAATAAATATCTACACTCAAAAAAGTAGTAGCCAGTGGTATAATAAGTGATTGGTATGGAAATGAATGAATATGCATTTAATATATAATTTTGATAGGGATACAAATATATAAATATATAAATAGGGATACAATTTTATGTTGTGTAATTGTCCCTTAAGGAAAACTCAGGCATACTCCAAGTAGAGGACATTACACAACTCAACTTTCGAGAATGTTTTATATATGCCTTACAACAAGTCGTGGTTGGTGATAAACATTTAAATTTCTTTGACCTCAACATGCACCTATATGGTTGAATCAATTTTGTTTCACATTTTTTGTAGCATAAGATTGAGCGAATAGACAACACAAGATGTGTGAATGATGTGCCTCAACCAATGTTCCAACTACTCTAATATTTTTTTGTTGTCCAACTTGCTCAATGGACCTTTATGAGGATGTTAGCGATAAATTTTGAATCATTTACCTACCCCTCACAATCACAACTTTCAAAAACATTGCCCCTTTAGAAAACATTGCAATCACATTGATCAAGGGCTGATTTTTGGTATCCTTTCATCTATCGAAATGATGAACACCTTGTTTATTTCTACAAATCCATAATAGGCTTAAATTAATCTTCTAAAAGTTTTGCTTTCTTTGCTAATGAGTTGTTAAGCTCCTTCTCATAACTTGAATCCTTGTACACTTTTGAAGCCTCATTAAGTTTTCACTCCATTTTTTGTCAATATGGTGAATGAACAACATTGAAAGACATACCATTTGCATAGATGCATCTTGTAATGTGTTGATCGACAATCTCTCAGATTCATTTTGAAATGCCATTTCCAACAATTCTTTTGTTCTCTTATATGAAGTGGGCTCCTCTTGGGGTGTGGCAAAAAATGGAATGCTCTCTACCACAACTTCGAGAATAGGTGGGAAACATGAAGGCTTCATTGCTTAAGATACTCACTTTGTCAAAGGATGTCCTATTCTATGGGCTCTTCCAGCATTTGTGTGTTCCTTTTTAATGTATTCTACCACTTGAGGTGTTGGAACAAGGGTACCACGCTTGCCTGGGAAAGCTTTGATGCCCATTCCACAAATGCCACACAAATAAGCTTTCACTTGATTGTATGACCTTGTATATCCCACATTACACTCACTGCAAACCCAAACATATCCTCCACCACCTCTACTATATCATATCAACTTACTTCCACAACAATGAACTCGAGAATGTTTTGAAGCAAAATTGGCCCATGGAGCTAGTGTTGGTAGCCATTGTAATCCCTATGACAACAAGTTTGGAAAATTGACTCAATATTCAAACCAACTTCATTTTGGACTTCATTTGGATATCTCTCAGTTGACAACATAACAGGATGCTGCTGGATTTTCTCCAGAGGTCTATTGTTGTGTGTTGAGGAAGAAAACCCTCATCATTGGGAGCTCGTTACGGTGGTGGAAGACCCACCCTAGCTGGGTTTGAGTGATACTATTTTAGGGATCACCTAGAACTTCACAGAGTCTTAGATTTTCAGTATTTTGAAGAGGAATGATGAAGATTTTCAAGTATTTTTGAAGTGGGTTATTGGTTTTTGGTGTGTTCAATTATTGGCTACATTTTGGTTTGGGTTTGGTGTTGATTAGGGGTAAATTTTTGAGGTTTGAAGCTATTTCTCAAAATTGTGGTCCAAATTACCTCACCAAGGATTGAAAATGAAGAAGGGTTCTTAGCTCCTTACTTCCTTGAGTTCTCTTTCTGGGTGTTAATCCATTGGAACCCTCACATCAAGGTGTCCCATTGCAATTTTTGGTTCATATTTCTTGGCAAAAACCTAATTTATGAAGGTAGATCGCCCCATTCAAGGAGGCCGCCTCTATTGGTGGTTTCTAGAGTATTATGGCCTACTGTTGTATAGGCCTTATTTTGCATTAAATAGGGTTGGAGAGCTAGTCTTGGCATTGGAACCAAAGGGAGTTCATTGGCCATCTCATTGGTGAAGAATGATGCACAATCTTAAGTGATATTGTTGCTGTTAGAGCCCTTATCAGGACTAGACTGCTAAAAACTAGGTCTAATATATGTTGTAATTAGTCTGATTTCTGAGTTGTTTTCAAATGACTAGTTTATGAGATGTATTTTAATATGGAAACAAAAAAATTCAGTATTTACCTTCTTTATGCAATCTTTATTATGAATGCAATGAAACTATGAATGATTCATGAAACCAACAAACAAACCCATCATCAAAACACTTCATTTTTACAATCAACAATCAGGGATTCATTTAAAAAAAAAATATCAGGGGTTGTCATTACAGGTTGGAAGCTTTCTTCGCAAGGCTGTGTGGTGTGTTCTCAAGCTCTTTGAAAATTAGCAAGGCAGGGCATTTTTTTCATGATACCCCTTATGGTGTTGGTTCTGATTGTAATGTCCCCTTTTGGGATTGCCCTAAATCTTGCCCTAGAATCACAATTTTAATGTAGTTAGGGTTTCAACTTACCAATTAAATGCTTGAAGAAAGATAAACCTTGGTTTAGGTCCTGTAATCATGTTAGATAATATTGGAATATAATTCATATACTCAAACATATATAAATATTTGAACCATGTACATACATAACTATTAAACTACACCACATTCATAATGCATAGTGGGATTTTAATCATAATAGGAATTGGATGGGAAACATGATAAGTCCACTTGAAGCTATCCCAGCTAAGCTCAAGAGCAGATATACCATCCCTCTTGGCCCCAAGTAGCAAACCCCCGGTCATCCACATGGAGTGGTCTACTTAGTGGGTAAACTTGTATCTGCATTCCCTATCTATGCTGCCTTATCCACCCCTCTTATGATTGAGACTCCTTGAATCTCCCAGCAACCCATCCATGTAGAGATTGGGAAAAGCTACAATAGGAGGCTCGTAGATTCCTCTTCCTAAGCCCAAGAGCGGTCACTCACCCCCTTGGCCCCAAGTGTCATCCACATGAGCTGGTCTACTTAGAAAGCAATCTAGTATTTGCTCACCCTACTCATACTTCCCCTTACTTCCCCCGTGGTTGCTTGGTGGGAATTACAAACAACAGTATATATCCAATTCCATAGATATTAATAAACATATCATCATTCACAATATGCATTATAGTGCATACCACAATGCTTGCAAAAATATAATTTGCTATATTCTAAGATGCAAGTATATTTACTGCTGATTCTGCCCTTATCTGCTGAGTGCAGATGATTATCTTAAATCTGCTCTTATTGCCTTTTGTTGTTTTTAAATCTACTGATGTGCTTTTGAATATCCTTTTGAGATGATTCGATCTGCCTTAATACTCAGAAATAAATATTCCAAACTTCTTATTTTTGTTTTTTTCCCTTCTATATTTCTCCTCCCCCAAATTGATTCCACCCTTCTATAAATATCTATCAAGGTGGGGTGAACAGTCACACCCCTATATAACTAATGCACCTCTTACAAGGGATGAACCCTTTTCTGTTTAAGCGCTGCCTCTTGACTAATTTAATTAGTAATAAATTAGAAGAATTTTTGCCTCTTATTTAATCGCTGATGTCTACTAAATGAATCACTGTTGTTGTACATTCCACATTACTGCTCTTAATCACATCATTTTATATATGATTTGGGGCGATCCTATTAATCTATGTATGGTCGGCCTAGCAACTAAATAATATAATAATTTAAATTTAATTTCTATTTTAAAGGTGGCGCTAGAATTAATGAAGGTTGGCCTCCTAAAAAGGATATATTTTATACTTAAACATGAATAACTTATAAGGGGTCGGCCTGCAAATAAAACATGCTTTTAATCAACATAAATGATGCTATCTATTCTTGCATGATAGTCTGATCATGGCGGGGGCATGACAGTCCGCCCTACCCAAGATTGCTTATCCTCAAGCAATCACAAACTAAGATTTGTAATTTTTAGCATTGCTCTTTTTGTGATGATATTAGCCTTTGTTGTGATATTTTAGGAATTGAAAAGTCTACCACTAGTGGCAATTGTCTTGGTTATGTCTGACTCGATACTACGATGATGTCCTCGAGCAATGTAGTGTCACATTAGCCTCATGGACATGCAAGCAAGTTGTTTGTTTTAGGACTTGTGAGGTCATGTTGACCTTTCATTTGACGTTGTTTAATTTAATGGATAACATCTCCTCAAAGAATCAATACATAGTTAAAGACCATAACACTTTGTTTTATCCTATTCCTATCCTTGATGTACCTAAGACTTTCTACTTTTATCTGTACTTTTGCAAACAGCTCACAGATTACTATAACAACATTTCAAGTATGATAGGAACCTATTTTTTCAACAAGCCCTTAATCACGTGCATTCCTTATCCTCTCATTTATTTTGGATCATTCAACCTCTCATACCTCAATCAAATCTTTATTTATGTCCTCTTGTCGAGTTTAGGAAATCCCAGATTAAGGAACTTGAATATGTGCTTAAATATGGGCAACAAACTCTTCCATTTTAATACCCATTTGAAACTTTTAGTACTCTCTTTGGATGACATCACCATTTGATGGTTATTAATTTTAATTGCCACCGTTTAAATTGGTAGTTGATTTGCGAAATTTCCAAGGATTTGATTAAAATATTAGATTAATTTGAAAATTTTAAATAATGTTTGTAAAATTAAAAGAGTAATATCTTAAATTATAGCTTTGAAAAATTTCAATTAGCAAGTAAATAATATTGTTTATTTAATTAAATAATATTAGTTATTTATCTGTTATTAAGGATTTATTTAAAAATAAACAATTGGTGAGTTTCTTTATTTGGTGAATTTTAAAATAGATATATATAAATATTTATTCCAAATATTTTTTGGGATAAACTGGTTGATTTAATGTTTTCCCGATAAAAATGTTATGTGATGATAGAATTTAAGTCTAATTTGATTTGATTTAATTTAATAATGTATGGCATGATTGATAATTTTGTGAGTATAATTCTAAAATTGATGCAAATCAAATATAATTAATATTATTAAATATGTTTATATATATATATATATAATATTCAAATAATGAATTATAAAAAAAAAAAAAAGAGAAATTTAAATAAATTACATCTCTCATTGGCTTTTTTTCCTCCACCTTGCTTCATGCCTTCTGTTCAGCCCTCCACATGCCTTGTCTTTACTCTAATTCTTTTGCATGAGAAGAGAAAGACTGGGCTTAAAACATCACACACTAAGCGTTGACTGCTTAGGTGGATTTTTTATTTAACTCAACTCTTTACCTACCTAGTTGAGTTATGTTTTCCGCTGTTAAAGTTTTCAGTTCTGTTTCCGACTGTTTAAATGTTCTGACAATGTCAGCAGATTTTAGCCGCTGTACGGCAGTTTGGGAGACTGGGCTGTGCTGTTTCCATCTCGTCACTGTGCTGTTTTTCATCTTTCCCTGTCCAGTTACCGTTACCTGCCCCTCGCTGTGTCGTACGATGGTTTTTTATCCTCAATGGACGCTGCATTTATTGGTTGAGTGCATGGGCAAGTGGTTCTTACACAAAAATACTTTAACACTCCTTGAGCTGCATGAATAGTGCTTTAAAACATTTCAAAAATATATTATTACATATTTTATTTTATATATATTATTTTTATTTTATTTTTATATTAAATTTAAATAGTTTAATTAGCACCTTTTGTGAAAAGTATATATTTAAAATATTATTAAAATTTAATGAATATGTAGCATGAAAAAATATCAAATCTTTAAAATCTTTATTTATATTTAAATTAATTTAAACATTAAAATTTTCGTGATATTTAATATAAAACTAATGTTTAAATTTTGATAGAAATAAATTTTTAATTTGATTATTGATGTCAAATAAATGCTTAAAAAAAAAATTGAAATAAAATTTTAAAATATTATGAATAAGATTTCAATAAATTTTAATAAGAAAGAACATAATTTTTTTAATTAAGAAGAAAAGTTATTCAAAATATAAAGAATACAATATGAAAAAATGAATTATTTGTTATGTAATTTTTTATATATAATATATTTAAAAGAATCATTTTAAAATATTTTGAATGTAAAAAATAAACTTACATTTTAACAATCAAATGTATTTAAGTTTTTTTTTTGAAAATTTCATATTTAACAATTGAATGTATTTAATTTTTTACATTCAAAATATTTTAAAATGATTTTTTTAAATATATTATTTATAAAAAATTATATAACAAATAATTTGATTTTTTCAAATTGTATTCGTTATATTTTGAATATTTCTTCTTCTTAATATATTTAATGTTAATATTCTTAAGAAATTGATAGTTAGTTTTGATAAAAACTTACCTTTTATGATATTAGTCATATGATAAAGACTTTTCTTTGTGTTATTTAGGTTGATTAAATCAAATGTACACATAACAACTTTTTTTTTACTTGATTTTTTTTCTAAGTCTTTATGTTGTTTTTTATTACCTTTGCACACCTTATCCATAATTTTTCATCTTTGCCACAATTTTTTCTATTTTTTCCTTATTCCTTACTTTTCTAATTGTTATTCATCTATGCTTGATTTTATCATGATAGTTTTCTTATTCTTTTATGCCTATATACCCATGATCTCATCCCTTGTAATACCTATATTCTACTAAATGATTACTTGATGCTTATAATTTTATGACCTTTTACCATGCTTAGATCACATGTCCATGTCATATCATTGTATTTTATTATGTGCCTTATCAATTTACCTCATTCCTAGATTACTCTTATGTGCTCATGCCTACTTTTGTAACTTATGTAGCCATATTGTGTCTCTAGTGCCATAACATCCTATTATTTTATGAGGCATCATTCTTCCTCCATATTCACTCATATTATTCTATCACACTTCTAGAGACACCCTCTTAGATTGGGGCCATCTTATTTTATCCATTGTGTTAACATTTTTTTATAACACACTATCATATTAAATTGAATGCAATTTGAGTTTCTCCATATCGTCTTATGCTTACATGCTTGATTATGTTGCAAGAGCCACCTCTACCACATTGGGGGCATCATACATTTCTTATCCTATCATATGTTATCACATGACTACCATGTTGTAAGAGCCAAATTGGGGAAACCATGCCTCCTCATACCACTTATATTTCACCTCTAGGGCCATTTTCACCTTACCATTAAATTTCATACTAGGGTTAATCTTATATGCCTAGATTTTTATCTATAGTCTATGTGCTTCAACACCTATCTTTATATATGTCTTATTGACTTGTTACATGATGTATCTATGATAGTGATTTACTTTACATGCTTTATATGATTAGCATACATTTAAATTTTACGTGTTATTTTCCTCTCTTCTTTAATTCCTTGCATTCAACAAATGTGAACAATTTAAGGGGGTACATATTATCTTTAACTCTCCTTATCAAGCTTGCAAATAGATATAGTTATAAGAATACAAAGATTCATTACTATCTCTAAATAGAGCTTTAGAACATGACATGACAATGCCTAATATGCTATATTTTGATCGCAAAATGTGGTAACACCCAATATGTCACACTACTCTTTATACAATAGAATTTTCCTAGCCTTATTCCTACTTTTTTTAATTTTCTAACACATTCAAGAAATTTTATGACCCTTGTATTCTACTTTTGAGAAACACAAGACTCATTGCATATTTTTTCTTTTTTTTGTAGGATTCTAAGGAGTAAGCATGCCAAATATGAACACTTGTGCAGATATACAGTTGGGTCAATTTCTTTATATGGACTATATAGTATATATTTTTTATTACTGAGTATATTTACAACTTAATGCATTTTTATGCATTTTCTTTAGATACACAATCATGAGGGTTTTGATCCAACTTAAAATGGAGGAAAAATATATTAGTGAAATTAGCTAACCTATAGAAAATTCCTTTTAGTTGTAGGTTCATTTTGAAAAATCACATTTGTATAATTATATAGTGACATGTGGCACACTTACATTCCAATTTTATCTACTTCCATGATTGCTATGATCCATCTTTATTCATTCCTTCTTGCACACATTTCAACACATTTGATCGTATCCTTGTCATATTTACACTTATTCACATACATACCTTATTAATAGCTTATATTTTCAACATTCATCCTCTATTTCAAGATAGTCATTTATGTGGGACACACGATCTATCTTACATGACATAGATCTTAGCCAAAAATAAAAAATAAAAAAAACCAAATGATTGATACATATATTTTTATAGTTGTTGGGAACTTACATGATACACACTTGTGAAATGAGTTATTACATGCCTTGGTATTTAAATACATTCATTTGAGCATTAAAATGTCATCTAAAAATAATCATTATTTAATCAACCATTCACATTAAGAAGAAGTTCTTAGGAATTCTTGGAATTGAATATTTAAAAGACCAATACATTGCATCATAATCAACATCTAATAACTTTCCTATTATCTATCAATGTTTGTTATGATTATAATATCAATTTAATTAAAAGGGTTGACTTAGGAGAACTCGAACCTTCTTAAATAATACCAATCCTTAATAATCAATAAGGAGTAGAGAATTTAGTGAATCAAATAGCATTAGGGTAAGATCATCATAACATAGAATTGATCCATAATTTTGGAATCATCAGTAGGGTAATTATAATTAAGCACAAAATTCTAGACAATGAATATATCCAAATTACTAAGTGGAATCATCCTTACATCAAATCTTATCATACCCAACTATCATCATTTCAATTTATAAAATATTTAGTATTAAAATAAAATTTTCAATTAACCTTAGAAATAACATAAAGAAAAGTCTTTAGTATATGACTGACATCATTAAAAAGTATGTTTTTTTATTAAGACTAAATATTAGTTTTTAACATTATTAATATATTCACTAGAAAAAAAATTCAAATAATAATGAATACGATTTGAAAAATGTGAATTATGTATAACACATAATTTTATATATAGTAATTTGTTATCGTAACATATTTAAAAGATTTTTTTAAAATATATAAAATATTTTGAATGTATTCAATTATGAAAAAATATGAATCTTTATAAAAATTAAATACATTCAATTTTTAAAATATGAAATTTTATAAAAACTAAACTTACATTTTATTCTATTATATTTTTTCTATTAATTTTCTTTAATTTAAAGGATTATATGAAATCTTATACATAAGATTTAAAATTCTATTTTAAAAATTTAAAAATTATATATTTATTAATAATTAAATTATAAAAATATAAATAAAAAATTATTTTATCAAAATTTAAAATATTAATTTATATTAAAAATATTAAAATTTTAATATTTAAATTAATTTAATATAAACAAAATGTCAAAAAAATCAATATTTTTATATTAAATTTTGTTTTTTTACAATAAAATAAAATACTTTATTTTTATTAAATTCTAATACTATTCTAAATATTAAAAAAATTGAAAAATAATACATATTAAATAAAATAAAATAATAATATATATTTCAAAAGTTTTAAAACTACTCTTCTCCCACGTTCACATATTGCGTAATTTTTGGCATGCAGTGAGTAAATGTAGTGCCCATAAGATGAAAAACAACCCACTCTCCCAAACTGCCGTACAGCGGCTAAATCAAAACATTTAAACAACCGAAAACATAACTCAACTGGGTAAAGGGCTGAGTTAAAGGAAACATCCACCTAAGCAGTCAGCGCTTAGTGTGTGATGTTTAAGCCCAGCCGAAGAGGGAGGTGGTCCACATGCCGGGTGGGTGCTCACGCAATTGGCACATCTCCTGAGGGGTGCGTTGTTCAACTAGCAGGGGGTGTAGGGTAAGGAAGGACTGCGAAGAGGGAGCGATACATGTAATGCACTAAGGGTTACTGTGGGGGAGGCGAAGAGGAACGCTGGTAAGAGGGAACAGTGGTGGAGACTGGTTCTACACCTTTCTTTTTTTGCAGCCGTTTGTAAGTTTCTTAAACCCGTTTTACATATATCCTGTAATTGTTGTAGTCCATGAGATGCCATCTTGTTTGTTAGATATTCTGGCAGGCAGAGCACGTACCATATTAATGCTTCCACTTTTTGCATCCATGCCTATTAGGGCAGTTACAAGTTGCAACTATAATGTCTGAAGAAGTTCCTCTATCCTTTAGGCTTCGATGGATGTCTACTGCTCCAGAGTTCCCATTTTGGCATAGGCAGGGATGGTGTTAGCAAAGGCTACAGAATTTGGCTTTAAACCTGACCAATGCATTGCCTTGGAATTTCTACAGCCTTCTCAGCAAAACCAGTAGTGTATATCCTGCAGTACGGCGTTCCTGGTGATCACATTCCTTAGAGGATTCTGTGAACAATGCACGTGCCTTGTCATAGCATTTAGACTGTGGAGGGTGTATGAATTTGAATAATCTCCCTGATACCATTCGCAACTTGTCACAGCCGCAACACTTGTACATACAATGTTGTAGAGATTTAAATAACCTTCCTGATTCCGTTCGCAACCCGTCACTTCTGCAGTACTCGAAAATAGAATGTTGTAGAGGTTTAAATAATCTCCTAATTCTTTTTTCAACCTGTCTCAGCTGCAACACTTGAACATCGAAGGGAGTGGACGTTTAGATAAGCTCCCGGTTCCATTCGCAACCTGTTACAGCGGCAGCGCTGTTTGATTCTTCACTGTGGTGATTATTGCAAGTCACGTGATCAAATAGTCTTTGCTCATCCGTAGGGTATCCATTAGATTCCATAATTATGTTAGTGATGTTCCTAGTTCTTGGAGCTTTTGTAGCCTCTGTTTCTTTTTCTCTTTAAAGACTGCACTGTAATAGCTAGCCTGGCTAAAGTTTCATTGCTGTTTGACTTTACTCACTGAATCACTTAGAGTAGGATGAACTTCCATAATCTGAATCATTTGATATCGGCAATTTAGCAAATATGTAGCAGTTATTCCTAAACGATTTAGCCATTAAAAGGAACTTCTAAATTTTATTTCATGTCTTAAAAGTTATGTTTATGGTTGTCGAAAGTTCTAGAGTTGTCCTTTTTTCTTTTCTCGATTGAGATTTTTAAAATGTTTAACACTTACCTTACTCAGTATGCTTTCAAGTTGATTTTACGGGGATAAATGAAATCTAATTGAAATTCAACTTTTGTTTTAACTCCCCATCTAAGAGCTGCGTAAGAAACAAGTGACGCAAGCGTCAGTTCCTGCCGGCGAGCAAAAATCATTTAGATCGAAAGGAGAATGCAAGGGAAAAATGTAATGAATAAACTTAGAATTTGTATGAAATCTTGGTAAGTTCAACCACTAAATCTATAGTCTGTTAGGGTGTTGTTATTGCTTTAGTTGTGAAGTTCTCTCTATGTTTGACACTTTGAATGCCCCTTCTTTGAAGAGAAAAGCTTAGCAAAAACATGGGTTTCCTACCAAAATTAATAGTGGAAGATGCAACCTCAAGAAAGGAGCAAAAATCTCTCAAGTTTATCTTGACATGTCTTATCTGCTTTGCCTTGGTAGCATAGACTGTATATGGAGCAAGCCCGCTTATGTCTTCATGATTTATTACTTGCGCAAAATTGGTGGATGTTATATTCATCCTTATTTTGAATTTTCCCCTGACACGTGCCAAAAAATAGCCTAAAATCTTGAATGAGATTGTACACTAATTGATTGACAAAAAAAAACCCAAAGATTGAAAAAAACTATATTCAAAATTGGTAATGTGATTGATTTTAATTATGTCTAAGTGACCAAATATGTCTATTACAGACTTTCTGACATAATTCCTCAAAAGAATGGAGAAACTAAGATTACATTGCTTGCAAACTATTCAACAAGACATCTTAAAGAAAAATAACCCAATATTAGATTTCATACAAACCGTTGAGCAAATGTTGCATTGAAAAACATGAATAATAACAATGTGCATTAGAGAGTCCAGTGCTTAATCTCCCAATTAAGAGGATATTGTATCTTAGATTGCACAATATTCTATTTTTAAAAATATTAGAGAGAACAGAAAAAATGGTGATGTATAAGTGATTCAAAACATCAAACAAATAACTTCTCATTTTTATCAAGGTTTTCCATGAGCTTTTTTCTACAAAAGTTTCATGCTTTGTCTCCCAATGCAAAGAATGCAACATTTCAGAGACCTTTGTTATTTAGATTGCATACAAACTGCTTGACAAAATGGCTCTTAGAAAAAAACACAGATAACAGTATGCATTGTATAAGAACCCAATGTTTTGGGTCTCAATATAACAATTTAGATGTTTTTGAGCTAGT
>VDFB02167554.1:0-13517 GCA_007258455.2 Sequoia sempervirens
CTCTCACATTCCACTGGTGTGGCTCGATGGTTCTTCTTGATGTGTGAATCGGTCTAAATCAAAATTGTTTTAATTTCACCATTGTTATTTCCTCTGGCTAACTTGTATTCTACCACCATAATGCTGAGATCCAATCACAAGGAACATATTCCCTTTTTTTATCGCCTGTTATTCTCCTGCTATCTTTTTCTACTCGCTATCAATTCTATGCTTAAAATATCCCTGTATTTCTTGTTGCAACTAAGTCTCGAGACTTGGCATGGTGTTGTTTTGCTTGGCACTTCCTTTAATCAGTTTGCTAACAATTCAAACTTGATCCTTCCACCAGATACACAGGTTGAGGCTTCATTTGCTTTACCTTACACAATTACTTCTTCACAAGTTTGTAGCCCTCTATATTCCTGTTGCCTATCAATCTCTTCTAACTACCCCAATCACTTCCTTTTTCATCCTCAAAAATGGTTTCCTCCCTGTCTGCCACTACACACACCCAAAATGGGGCGATACTTCATTCCTTGTCCTCAATTGTTCTTTCTCTCCTTTCTTGATCGAGCTAACTAACTCTAACTATGCAAGATTAATGAGCAATGAAGATTCAACATCTTGCTCCCACACAAAATTCACCACCTATCAAACTACAAGGCAACAAGAACTGACAAAAAAAACCAAAATTTCACCGCCAAAACTCAAATTACCAAAAATCAACACAACTGACAAATAAAACCAAAATTGCAATGATGTTCTTGCATCACCCCCCTTAAGTGAAACTTAGGGAGAAGCTCAAAACTCTATAGATGAATCCATGATGGGTCTCGACAAACAAGGCCTGGTGAGGTATCCATGTTCAAATCAAATATCTATAAAAGTCAGAGAAAAAGAGAAAAACCCTATGGAAGAAAACTCCTCTTTGAATGAGAGAAATACAAGTGATGGATTGAAGAAGCCTCCAAAAAAGTTGTCCCAAAAGAATGGGAACAAAGGATGAACATGAAGAACACCACTGAAGCATGAAGAAGTTGCAAACATTGTCGAAGAATGACTGCTATGATGTTGAAAGAAGAACCTCCTCTGAAACAGATGATGATCAGGATCAAGAAGAAAAGAATCTGCATGAGTACCCCCAGTAACACTACTCAACCAATGGCTAGATGGAAAACCAAGACAAAAATTTGAAATTTGAAGGTTCAGATAGCACATAAATCTGCATGAGGGGCCCCAATGACACTACTCAATCGATACATGAAAAATGCAAGTCAAAAATACAGGTACCAATAGTCTAAAGAGCATTGATCAAGTGAAAATAGGTCACCTCCAAAAATAGGAATGTATGAGTGTCTATATGGTAAATGCTCCATCTCACCAAAATACAAGCATAACCAATCGTTGATGTATGCTGCATCCACCTAGTACATAGGAAAAAATATTGTATATGTAGCTCACTCCAACAAAAATTTAAGGAAGCATTAACACCAATAGTATGATGCCCCCCATAATGCGAAGAAGGGAGAGATATGACAGATCCACTGAAAATGAATATCAAAATGTAGTGCATGAAGAAGAAATAGCAACATGAAGAAGTACCATCAAATGAAAAAAGGGTGTGCAAACAAAAGGCACACTCTCATGAAGGTAGAAAAGACTGTGATTGCAAATAATAAGCTCACACAAGAAATCCCCCATGAAAATTTATAAAGTAGTGTGAGTACAATAATGGCACAACATGATGTGCAAGATCCCAATAACTTTCCAATGCCTATTGGAACTTGAAGAATGGATATTGTGAGCATATTGTAATGGATCACAATTAGAAAAGAGGAATATCTAGCTTTCTTCATGTATTCAAAGAACCAAACTTCTTTAAAATGCATAAGAAAACAACTTGTCTTTCACATGTAGTGACATGCAAGTTCATGCAAGTTCATGCAAGTTCATACAAGTCACACGCAAGTACATGCAAGTCACACGCAAGTACATGCAAGTTGCATGCAAGTACATGCAACTTACATGCAAGTCACATGCAAGCACATGCAACTTACATGCAAATACATGCAACTAAAAAGGAAGATGTTGATTTGGTGACATGAGAGGATGCTCTGACTTTCTCGGCTACTCTGAACATGATGGTGAGTCCATATTCGATCCAAGAGGTTGTAAAACGTACATGCAACTAAAAAATCAGATGTTAAACCCCCAAAATTTGGTATTTTTTTCTAGGAATTTTTTTATTCTCCAGGTCATCCAAGGACACAAGAGAAGAGCATATTATTTTGCTACCAAAAAAAAGAAGATTTGTACTCAATATTTCTAAAAATAAATCCTATCAATCATGAAGGATCTGATACCATGTAAGATTTACTGTTAAATAAACCCAAGATACAATGGAAGATTAGGAAAGCATGATAAAAAAATATGCTAGAATAAATTGTATTCTATATAGAAAATGAGAGTGTGTGTATGTAAAATATACAAAGAGCCATAGATTTATATAGAGCAAGGAAATGCATGAGGTAACCTAATATCTCACATAAAGCATGGAGTTAGCCTATGCAATAAAGAATAAAAGCTTATCTAAGAAAGCCTATCCAATAAAGCGGGAAAGTTTATCCAAATCTAGAGCAAATAAAGTAAATAACTAATAAACTAACTACTTAAATAAATAAATGCAAGTAGATAAAAATATGACCTAAGTAAACTTAAGTAACTAGAGTGAAAAGGGGCCTAATAATTAAGTAAAGAATTAATTAGGAAATAACTTTTACTCTAACACCCCCCCTTAAAGTGAAACTTAGGGGGAAGTTCAAAAATCTAAAGATGAATGCATGATGGGTCCCGACAAACAAGGCCTAGTGAGGTACCCATGTACAAAAAAAATATCTCTCAAAGTTAGAGAAAAGGAGAAAAACTATGCGGGATAAAACTTCTCTTCGAAAGAGAGAAATGCAAGTGAAGGACTGAAGAAGCCTCTAAACAAGTTGTCCCAAAAGAATAGGAACAAAGGATGAACATGAAGAACACCACCGATTAAGCATGAAGAAGTTGTAAACACTATCGAAGAATGACTACTATGATGTTGAAAGAAGAACCTCCTTTGAAACAGATGATGATTAGGATCAAGAAGACAAGTATTTGCATGGGTAACCCCAATGACACTACTCAACCAATGACTAGATGGAAAATCAAGGAAAATTTTTGAAAGTTCAAGCTACAGATGGCACATAAATCTGCATGAGTGGCCCCAACAACACTACTCAACTAATGCATGAAAAATGCAAGTCAAAAATATAGGTACCAATAGTTTGAAGAACATTGATCAAGTGAAAATAGAAGGTCGCCTCCAAAAATAGGTATGCAAGAGTGTTTATATGGTAAATGCTCCATCTCACTGAAATGCAATGGAAACTAGCCGTTGATGTACGCTACATCCACCTAGCACATAGGAACAAATATTGTAAATGTAGCTCACTCCAACAGAAATCCAAGGAAGCATTAGCACCAATAGTATGATACCCCCCCATAATGCGAAGAAGGGAGAGATATGATAGATCCACTGAAATTGAATGTCAAAATGTAGTGCATGAAGAAGAACTAACAACATGAAGAAGTACCAACAACTAAAAAAAGGGTGTGCAAACAAAAGGCACACTCACATGAAGGTAGACAAAGACTATGTGGTGCGGGAACACCTTGGTTTTAACACCTCATTTTGTTTTACCAAAAACATTTTGGTTTGTCTTGACTCTAGCAAGAGTCGAGATTGTGTATTTAGGTTGTACCTTAAAAGGTATTTCATTTTGGTGTGGAGTAGCTGGTCCACTAGGACTAAGGCTCTCATTGGTTATTTCTGAGTGTTAAATTGTGCTTTTCTAAGTTTTAGACTGATCTAAGTTGAATGCTTGCCTTAGAATGTGTCTTAAATATATCAAATTTATTGATAGATGGAAAGGGCCGATTAAAGGTGATGTGAGTTATCGGAGAACAAGTTGATAGGGGTCCTATATTGGAGGGACCATGCTGTCATGGCCTTATGGAGTGGCAAGTTGTTTTAAAGCTGCATTTCAATGCCTAGTTGGATTTTGCATGCATTTGAACTAAGTTGAATCCTTGAAATAAGGGATATGGAACAAAGAAACATGCTTAGAAGAACTTGGAAATGGCATCTCAATGCGTGGGTGGAGCTCGAGAACAAAGAGAGGCGGTGGCATTGTAACAAGAGAAGTTTGGTTGTGAAATAAAATAAAAGAAGAGTGCAAAGATTTACATTGTGATGCAGTAATCAAGGGGAAAGCGATTGATTTGCATGGCGTGGTTTGGATTGTTTTCTTACTGTTCTTAGGTTCCATACGTGGTGTGAGATATTTGACAGTTGTAGGAAAGTATTGGGAATAAATGCAGTGCTTTATTTTTATAGTTTAGAGAGGCAGAGTTCTATTTCTGAAAAAATAGTGTGTTTTGCGCAGTAGGGTTTATTTAGATATTGTAGATAGTTATATTTACTGTGTGCTCTTTCTTTGTAGTGTTAACATCTCCCCTTGTGCAGGACATTCATTTTGTTTTGTTGACAGTGATTGATAACCAAGAATCAGGTGGAAATAGGATCTTTACCCTGTTTTAGCAGAAACTGAAATTTCTGTGTTTGCCCGTGTATATTTGTGGACAGTGAATTAGACAGCACAGTGAATGTCATTTTGGGATTGGATCTATGTTTGGTAGACAGGGTAGTTTGATTTCCATTTGGTAAATAAGTTGAATAGGTTTAAGAGTTGTTGTTTCAAACTGTCAAATTAGTGTAGTGTGTGTTAGACTTCTGTTTTGAGTAGTTGAGGTTTTAAATGGCTACCCATAGCCCACGACCCAGCGTGATTCTTTTGAGTTTGGGTGGGAAATGGGAGGGGAAGCCAATGCATAGTGAAAATGGTGGCCCCGGTGAACTAGAGGGAGCTTAGCAATGAAGCTATTTTCCAAACCCTAGGCGAGTGGTAAGATGCCCGGTTAGGTGTTTGGTGGAAGAAGATAAGAGAATAGGCAGGGGATTAGAAGACAGTACGGAATCCGTACAGTGTCAGTAGAGGTGAAGTGAGGTCGGCACACTCCACAAGACTTGAGGCAACCAATATTTGTTTGGAGTTAGTAAAGAAACCAAAACCAGTGAAACCCTAGAGGAAAGGGGCAATTAGGCCTCCAGTCCAAGAATCTTGGAATCACCTGTACGGACCATTTGGTGACCAGACAACTTTTTCAAGATTTAAAACCCTGAAAAGGGTATCCAAAACTTTTTTTTTTTTGGCGGGTTGTTTGGAAGAAGTGAGAGAAAAAGACCAAAAACCGACTGGTAAGGGCTACAAGGGCTCTAGGCCTCATCTTGACAAATTGAAGAAAATGGGTAGGTTGAGGAGTGGGCATCCAGAAAATGGATCAGATAGCTTACAAAAAGCATGAAGAAAGAGTATCTAAACCCCCTGCAAAAATTTCAAGCAAGTTGGAGAGTTTGGCATCTAGAGTCTTCTAGGTGCAGAGACAAAGATTGCAAATCCAAGAAGGTGATTGCTTACCCAAGGTAAAGCACAAGGTAGAAACTCTTGAAAAGAGTTGGAGCAGGGTTTGGTCAACCTAGAAGCTCAAGAGGAAACCATTGGAGACAGGTTTCAGGCAGTAGACAGTGGGGAAGACTTCCACAAGGCAGTGCAAGCAACCTTGGGTCTTATCATACACCATATTGGTATCAGAGCAAGAGTTGGATTCTAGGCTTGTGATTCATGAGCCAATCCACTGAGTCAGTAGGAGAAAATACACCAGAGGAAGGAACCATGGTGACAAATGCAGAGCTAGCAAAGAAGGTAGAAGAGCAAGAGGAAGATAACCGGTTGCTCAGAGAAAGGATATCTCAGATGGAGAAACTCCTAGATGAAGTCCAAGAAATAGCAGACACTGTGAAGGACAAGATAAAGAAGAAGGAAGAGCAGGAAGCCAAGGAAAAAGAGGTGGAATTGGAGGAGGAAGCTCCAAAGCCTGATCCTGTTCTTGCAGAGGAACCATTCTTGAAGGCATTGCAGGCCTTGAGTGGTAAAGCATTGGATGGTGTGCCACTCTTCAGTGGACAAATGGACCCAGATTCAGTTGTGGACTGGATAGAAAGTATTGAGAATCACTTTGAGTGTGATGGCATAACAGAGGCCCAAAAGGTGAAGGTGGCCAAGTCTAGGTTGAGAGGAGCAGCTCTCACATGGTGGAAGTTTGTGCAATCAGAAAGAGAGAAGGAAGGCAAAGGTCCCATAGTTTCATGGAAAGGAATGGTGACCAAGATAAGGCAGACTTATCTTCCAGATGATTATGAAGTCCAGTTGCATAGGAGGAGACACAATCTGAGGCAAAAGGACATGGATGTCCAAACATATACAGAGGAGTTTCAGAAATTGTGCCTTAGATCAAAAGTGGTTGAGGATGAAAGCATTAGGTTAGCAAGGTACCTAAATGGACTCAAATGGTCTATTCAAGAAGACATGAGCTTGGTAAACTTCAAATCAGTACGCCAATGTTACCAAATGGCCTTGAAGATAGAGGAGAAAGGCAAAAAGAAACAAGAACAGAACCCTAAAGGTAGAGGTAAAGGCAAAGACAGCAGAGGACAAAGAGGGAGCTATAGTGGAAGAGGCTCAGAATCAAGAGCTCAAGGAGAAGTCAGATTTTCTGATCAGCAAGAGGGAAGTTCTAGTAGAGGTGGTAGAGGAAGAGGTTTCAGCCCTAGAGGAAGAAGTGGTGGACAAGGAAGGGGTAGTTACTTCACCAACATGAAATGCTATCATTGCAACCAGTTGGGACACCCAGCCTATAGATGTCCTGAGAAAGGAAGCACATCTCATGGAGGAGATAAGAGAACCCATCTAATTCAAGATGAAACAGCTGCAGCAAACAAGCAATCAGAAATACCTTTGAACTCAGAGGAAGGTGAGAATCTCATGATGAGAAGGACCTTAATCAAGGAACCGGTCAAAGAGGAACCAAGCCAAAGAAGATCTTTGTTTAGGATAAAATGCAAGATGATGGGGAAAGTGTGCAAGGTGATTATAGACTCAGGTTCTACTGACAATATTGTGTCAGAAGAGGCAGTCAGCAAACTGAAATTGACAAGGATATCTCACAATAATCCTTACAAGGTTACATGGCTCAACAAGGGTCAGCATGTCTTGGTGAATGAACAAGCATGGGTGGAGTTTTCAATTGGCAAGTACAAAGACAAAGTATTGTGTGATGTATTACCTATGGATGCATGCCACTTGCTCCTAGGTAGGCCATGGCAATTTGACCGCCAAGCTGTGCATGATGGAGCCAAGAACTCATACACCTTCAAGAAGGACAATGTCACATACAAGATTCAATCTTTGTTGGAAGATAATGAGGTGCAGACAGCAGGTTCTAAGTTGCTGATAACTGGTGAAAAAGAGTTCTTAAAGACCTTGGAAGAAGGAGAAGAAGTTGGCTATGCAATAATGATCAAGCCAAGAGAGGCAAGCAAAGAGAAGGCAGCTGAAAAGGAAGAACTACCAAAGGAGATTCAAGACTTGTTGCAGACCTATGAGAACATAGTAAGTAGTGGTCAACCAGCAACTTTACCTCCTAAAAGAGCCATAAGCCATAGGATAGACTTGATACCAGGAGCCACCCTTCCAAACAAAGCAGCCTACAAGATGACACCTCAACAGAATGAGGAGATAGCTAGGCAGATTCAAGAATTGCTTGATCAAGGTCTCATTAGGAAAAGTATTAGTCCTTGTGCAGTACCCACTGTCTTAGCACCCAAGAAAGGAGGAGAATGGAGGCTTTGTACTGATTCCAGAGCAATCAACAAGATAACCATCAGGTATAGGTTTCCCATTCCTAGAATTGAAGATCTCATGGATTGTCTAGGTGAAGCTAGGTACTATACCAAGATAGATTTAAAGAGTGGATACCACCAAATTAGAATACATGAGGGTGATGAGTGGAAAACAGCCTTCAAAACCAATGAGGGTCTTTATGAGTGGCTAGTAATGCCATTTGGTTTGTCTAATGCCCCCTCCACATTCATGAGACTCATGAATGAAATCCTCAAGGACTACATTGGCAAGTTTGTAGTAGTGTATCTTGATGATATACTAATATACAGCAGAACAAGAGAAGAGCACCTCCAGCACGTTGAGCTGATTTTCAAGAAGCTACAGGAGGAGAAGCTGAAGATTAATCTGGAAAAGTGTGAGTTCATCAAAACAGAGCTGGTGTACCTTGGTTTTGTGTTATCACATGGCAACTTGAAGATGGACAGCAGCAAGGTAGAAGCCATTCTTAATTGGCCTACTCCCAAGACAGCAACAGAGGTAAGAAGCTTCCATGGTCTTGCTCAGTACTATAGGAAATTCATCAAACAATTTAGTGCAATTTGTGCTCCTATGTTGGATACAATTAAAGGAGGATGAAAACTAAGTTTGTGTGGAATGAACAAGCTAACAAGAGTTTTGAGTTGCTGAAGGAAAAGGTAGCTACTCAACCTATTTTGGTGTTGCCAAGTTTTGAGAAGTTATTCACCATTGAATGTGATGCAAGCAATGTAGCAATTGGAGCTGTTCTCAGCCAAGAGGGCAGACCGGTGGCTTTTCATTCTGAGAAGCTAAGTGAAGCCAAGAAGAAGTACTCTTCTTATGACCTTGAAATGTATGCATTGGTCCAAGCACTAAGGAAGTGGAGGCACTACTTGCTTCCCAAGGAGTTCATTGTGTACTCAGACAATCAAGCACTCAGTTTTCTGAATTCACAAGAGAAGTTGAGTCACAGGCACATGAAATGGGTGGAGTACTTGCAAGCCTACACCTTCAACATCAAGCACAAGAAAGGAGCTCTCAACAAAGTTGCTGATGCATTGAGCAGGAGAGTTCTTACCATCCAAGAAATCCAATTGAAGAGCATGGGAATAGATCACTTCAAGGATCTATATGCAGATGATGAAGACTTTGCAGAAATTTATAAGGTATGCCTTGAGTTTAAGAACCATTTTCATAGCAAGTATGCTGAATACACATTGCAAAGTGATTTGTTGTTTAAAGGGAATCAGCTTTGTGTTCCTAGAGGCTCCATTAGAGAGAATTTAATTCAAGAGAAACATAATGGTGCATTGAGTGGTCATTTTGGGATCACCAAAACTCAAGAGCTTGTCCAAAGGTTTTATTTTTGGCCTAAGATGAATCTAGATGTCAGAAAATATGTAGAGAGTTGTGTAGTGTGTCAAAAAGCAAAAGGCACTTCTTCAAATGCAGGCTTATACCAGCCACTGCCAATCCCTTCTAGGCCATGGGAATGCTTGAGCATGGACTTTGTAGTTGGTTTACCCAAGACAAGGCAAGGAATGGATAGTGTGTATGTTGTGGTTGATAGATTCAGCAAAATGGCTCACTTTATACCCTGCAAAACAACCAATGATGCCAGTCAAATAGCCTCACTTTTCTTCAAGGAAATAGTTAGGATTCATGGTTTGCCAATCAGCATTGTATCAGACAGGGATACTAAATTTATGAGCCACTTTTGGAAGACACTTTGGCAGAGAATGGGCACCAATCTGTCCTTTGGATCTGCATACCATCCCCAAACTGATGGTCAGACCGAAGTTGTGAATAGGACACTTGGAAACCTTCTTAGATGCTTGACCAAGGAGTATGGTCAACAATGGGATCAGATTATTGGGCAGGCTGAGTATGCATATAATGACACAGTTAATAGATCTACAGGGAAGAGCCCCTTTGAAATTGTGTATGGTTTACATCCTAGGGGTGTCTATGAGCTGAGAGAGCTGAAGGATGGAGTCAAAGGAAGTGGTTATGCAGATGATTTTGCTTGTGCAATGCAGGAAATTCATGAGACAGTCAGAAAGACCTTGGCAGAAAATACCATGAAGCATAAGGCTAAGGTGGATGAGCATAGAAGAGAAGTCCAGTTTAATGTTGGTGACTTAGTTATGGTACATTTGAACAAGGCCAGGTTGCAGAAGGGAGTCCCTCATAAGCTGCAAATGAAGAGGATAGGTCCCTGTCCTATCTTGGAGAGGTATGGAAATAATGCAGTCAAAGTGCAATTGCCAGAGGACAGTGGACTGTCCCCTGTTTTTAATGTTGCAGACTTAATCCATTACAGAGGACCACCAGTAGATGAAGATCAGACCTTCCATGAAGTCAGTCAAGAAGTTGAAGCACTTAAATTACCCTCCACTGCAGTACAATCAGCTGATAAAGTATTGGATACTCGAGTTTACAAGAAAACCAGGACAAAGGAATATAAGGAACATCTGATCCAAAGACCAGGACACACTGAAGTGGATGCAATCTGGATTAAGGAAGCATAGTTCAAGAAGTTGGGAGTTGATCCTGACATCCTCAATCCAAGGGTGGATTGAATCTTTCTATTTTGGGGAGGATGGTGCAGGAGCACCTTGGTTTAACACCTTCTCATTTTGTTTGCAAAAACATTTTGGTTTGTGCTGACTCTAACCAAGTCAGAGATTATTGTATTTAGTTTGTACCTTAAAGGTCTTTCATTTTGGTGTGGAGTAGCTAGTCACTAGGACTAAGGCTCTCATTAGTTATTTCTAGTGTTAAATTGTGCTTTTCTAAGTTTGGACAGTCTAAGTTAGAATGCACTGCCTTAAGTGTGTCTTAAATATATCAAATTTATTGATAGATGGCAAGGACAGTTAAAGGTGATGTAGATTATCAGAGAACAAGGTGATAGAGGTCCTATATTGGAGGACCATCGCACAATCATGGCCTTATGGAAGTGGCAAAGTTGTTTTAAAACTGCATTTCAACGCCTAGTTAGTTTGCATGCAGCTGAACTAAAGTTGAATCCCTTGAAATAAGGGATATGGAACAAGAAACCGCCCTTGAAACTTGGAAATGGCATCTCCAATACGTGGTGGGCTCGAACAAAGAAGGCAGTGGCATTGTAACAAAGTTTTGGTTGTGAAATAAAATAAAAAAAGAGTGCAGATTTCTGTGTGATACCCGTAATCAAGGAAAACAGTGATTTGCATGGCATTTTTTGTACAGTTTTCTTACTGTTCTTAGGTTCCATAAATAGTGTGAGATATTTGTTAGTTGTAGGAAAGTATTGGGATTAGATACAGTGCTTTATTTTTATAGTTTAGAGAGGCAGATTTCTATTTCTGAAAACACAGTGTGTTTAGCGCAGTAGGGTTTATTTAAATATTGTAGATAGTTACAGTTACTGCGTGCTCTTGCTTAGCAGTGTTAACATCTCCCTTGTGCAGGAAATTCATTTTGTTTTGTTGACAGTGATTGATAACCAAGAATCAGGCGGAAACAGGATCTTTACCCTGTTTTAGCAGAAACTGAAATTTCTGTGTTTGCCCGTGTATATTTGTGGACAGTGAATTAGACAGCACAGTGAATGTCATTTTGGGATTGGATCTATGTTTGGTAGACAGGGTAGTTTGATTTCCATTTGGTAAATAAGTTGAATAGGTTAGATTTGCTGTTTCAAACTCATCAATTTAGTGTAGTGTGTGTTAGACTTCCTGTTTTGAGTAGTTGAGTTTTAAATGGCTTCCCATAGCCCCTGACCGCGTGATTCTTTTGAGTTTGGTGGAAATGGGAGGGAAGCCAGTGCATAGTGTAAATAGGGTGACTGGTGAACTAGAGGGCCCAGCAATGAAGCTATTTTCCAAACCCTAGGCGAGTGGTAAGATGCCCGGTTAGGTGTTTGGGTGGAAGAAGATAAGAGAATAGGCAGGGGATTAGAAGACAGTACGGAATCCGTACAGTTTCAGTAGAGGTGAAGTGAGGTTGGCACACTCCACAAGACTTGAGGCATCCAATATTTGTTTGGAGTTAGTAAAGAAACTAAAACCAGTGAAACCCTAGAGGAAAGGGGCAATTAGGCCTCCAGTCCAAGAATCTTGGAATCACCTGTACGGACCATTTGGTGACCAGACAACTCTTTCAAGATTTAAAACCCTGAAAAGGGTATCCAAAACTGATTTTTTTTTGGCAGGTTGTTTGGAAGAAGTGAGAGAAAAAGACCAAAAACCGACTGGTAAGGGCTACAAGAGCTCTAGGCCTCAACTTGACAAATTGAAGAAAACGGGTAGATTGAGGAGTGGGCATCCAGAAAATGGATCAAATAGCTTACAAAAGGCATGAAGAAAGAGTATCTGACTCCCCTGCAATAATTTCAAGCAAGTTGGAGAGTTTGGCATCTAGAGTCTTCTAGGTGCAGAGACAAAGATTGCAAAAGCAAGGAGGTGATTGATTACCCAAGGTAAAGCACAGAGCAAGAACTCTTTGAAGAAGAGTTAGAGCAGGGTTAGGTCAACCTAGAAGCTCAAGAGGAAACCATTGGAGACAGGTTTCAGGCAGTAGACAGTGGGAATACTTCCACAAGGCAGTGCAAGCAACCTTGGGTCTTTATCATACACCACTATGATTGCAAATAAGAAGCTCACACAACAAACCCCGCATGCCACTTTATAAAGTAGTGTGAGTACAATAATGACACAACATGATGTGCAAGATCCCAATACCTTTCCAACGCCTATTGGAACTCAAAGAATGGAGTGCATGAGCATAATTCTATGGCTTGACAATCAAAAAAGAGGAAAATATAGCTTTCTTCATGTCTTCAAAGAACTAGACTTCTTTAAAATTCATAAAAAATAGCTTCTCCTTCACATTCCAATGAAATTCAAGTTCCTTACAAGCAACATGCAAGTTCATGCAAATTAAGTATGCAAATGCATTACGACTTACATGCAAGTCACATGCAACTTACATGCAAGTCCACATGAGCAAGCCTAGAATTAATCAAGTGGGAGTTTTAAATTATTGTAGGCCCACAAAATAAAATACCTCGATAGTGCAAGGTGGCTATATATAAAGATTCAATAAGTAAGAGTCCAATGACACAAGGGCTCACCTTTTCCCTTCATTTGGAGGTTCTAAGACCTTTCCCGAAGATTTTTTTTATCTCTACTCAAGGAGGTACATGGTGAGTAGCTTAAGGCATGATATTGTACCTTGCACCACACTAATAAATGGTTGAAGGTCTTAAAATAGGCTATATATGTTTTCTATGGGAATCCTCTATATGTCACAAGGGCATGTGAGATGTAATCCATGAATTTGAAAGTGCAAGAAAGTCAAATAGTTGGGAGAAGAGGGTAACCCATTTCTCCTTCACTTTCCCAAGGTATAAATTTCTTGGGGGCTTAGCTCGAATGACAAACTCACAACTTCCAAGAGGCATGTCTTTTGATTCGCCCCCAACTGAACACTAGAGTTGAGGTTGTCCTCTAGGGTGATGAAATCCCTAGACAACCCCCCTAAAAAGAAAGGAAAAAAGTGGCATTTATGATTCTCAAAATCACACAAAGCATGCGAGAGAAGAGCATACATACACACACTCTTGCAAGTTTAAAAGAAACTTGTTCTTTATTAACCAAAATGAAATGTGAAGTTCTGTTTAATCCCACAAAACAATTGTTT
>VDFB02167555.1:0-24983 GCA_007258455.2 Sequoia sempervirens
AATCTCAAATGATTTGCATGAAAGTAAGTTATGATTTATATAATAGGCTATATGTTTATCCTTTGTTTCATTAGGAAAAAATAATTTAAAAAGGAATTAAACTAAAAAAAAATAGCTTTTTAAAGTAGTGATATTATATCTTTTGATTCATGAGGAAAATATATAATTTAAAAAAGAATGAGAGAATGTAGAGATTTAATAACAAAAAAAATAAAAAATTAAGAGTAGTGAGATTATCTATTGATATTTGCTTTTTTCTATATTATTATTTATATATTGTTAAAATTATTGAACAGTTAGATCTTTCTCAATCGTCTTGCATCATTCTAACACATTTTGAACCATGATCACAAAAGTCAGTCAATTGAGTTCATATAGGAATCCTTCAATGTAATAATACTAAACTACAATTGAAAATAAATGGTTGACACATTATTTATTATGCAAAATATTAAATAGCCCAAAAACAAATTAAGTGTCAACTGTCTAAACTCTTACTATAAAAATCTAAGCAAAAAATACATAACCTAATGTCTAATAAACTATTTTTAATCTAATAGGTGTCAAAATTTTTGTGAGCTATTTTGTCTACTTGTGTTATAAAAGAAAAACAAAAAGATAAAAATAATGATAGGGAGACCCTCCCATGGACACCCTAAAACATGTTGATATATAGGGCAAACCGGATCATCCTCCCCCCTTACTACTAGTCTAACCATCTAACAACCTTATTTGTGTTTCTAAGTTTGCAACAAACCGGATCCTCCTCCCCCCTCTACTACTAGTCTAACCATCTAACAACCTTATTTGTGTTTCTATGTTTGCGGCAAACCGGATCCTCCTCCCCCCTCTACTACTAGTCTAACCATCTAACAACCTTATTTGTGTTTCTATGTTTGCTACCAGACCCTCCCCCAACTCTACTACTGCGCTAACCATCCAACAACCTTATTTGTGTTTCTATGTTTGTTCTCAGCTTTAGTTCCATATGCACTCTAATCATGTGACGTTCCCCAGACTATCTCCACCCATCATTTTATAAATGATAATCTAGACACTTGTTCATAAAAAAAATCTAACCGACTGTCCAATAAACTATCAACAGTTGTCAGAATTCTGCTGATCTATTCTGTTCTATACTTCAACCTGACAGTTGTCAAAAATCTGCAGATCTATTCTATTCTATTTTTTGACCCCCAGTACTAGGCATTATAAATTGAGCCCGTGATTCACGTCTGCTGTATTATCCCTCAAAGTGCGTTAGCCTTTTCAAGCTCTTCCTGATGAAATCCGCGTGTCATAAATTAGGACCTCAGAAACAGACCTGAAAATGACGTTATCATGACATCTGTTACAGAAAACTTAGAAATTGTTATAGATCCTGATAAATTCAATCTTGTACGGGTGTCCAAGAGCTTGGCTCTTCTCCAAGCTTTTTTGAAGTTAACAGCTTCCACTGGCATACTGCGGTTAAACGCGGAACCGTGGTGAGGTTCCAAGGATCTTAAAATACTATAAGTAGCTAGTTGGGCGGGAGTAAATTCATCGCTAAAATGGGGGTAACAGAGACTGTGTGTGTTACAGGAGCTAGTGGCTTCATTGGCTCATGGGTTGTTCGTTTGCTCTTAGAACGTGGTTATACTGTGCATGCCACGGTTCAGAGCCTTGGTAACCATTTGAAATTTGAGCTCTGGTTTTTGTTTAATGGCATTTCATTACTATTTGAGTGATGGATTTTTTTAAACTTTTCTGTGGTAGACAATTGGAAGGAAACAAAACACTTGGAGGCCATGGAGGGAGCCAAAGAAAGGCTGAAGTTGTTTCAAATGGATTTGATGGATTATCAATCAATTGAAGCGGCCGTTAATGGCTGCTCTGGTGTTTTTCATCTGGCGATGCCCAATACTATTGAGGCCGTGGAGGATCCAGAAGTAAGTTGTACCATTGCGTACAGTTAGTTAAATCTAATTGTGTATATTAGACTGATTTTTAGACCAGTTTTTTAGTAACCAGATGATTTGTCGGGATTCAACTGTATATTTTGGTACTGATTTGATTCGACAGAGACTTCTTTCTTAAAATATGTTTTGTTTCGTCTTTTTCATAATTAATGCTTATTTAAATAAATAATAACCACTCTGAACTAAAGTCCGCTAACCAACCAATGCATATTTTTGAGATATATTTTCTTGCACTAACATATTATATTAAATCCATGAACAGTAAATTAAAAAATTCCAATAATTTATTGTAGAAAAATTTAGTGGACAATTTTTTTTAATAGTTAATTTATAATTTTTTTCCTCGTGGATTTCAGTTTCTTCACCAACATCTATTAGGATCGGAGCTTTACATTGTGTTAAATCTATAATTTATTAAAAAAATCTGCTTATAGCGCACTGAATATGAATTGCAACGTTGATTGCAAACATTTTTGTCAGATATAACCTTTGCCTAAAAATAGTTTTTATACCAGATCACATGAATCAATCAACAGAATTGGGTTATGCAGAAGAGCTGCAGATATTACTGCACTGCTGAGAAATTCTCCATTCCTTTTAAGGTTCGATCCTTAATAGTAAGACTTAGTAAGTTACCAGTATCTTTACCATTGTGTTTCTGTTATAATGTATGCAGAGGCAACTGATGGATCCTGGGATCAAAGGTACCCTGAACGTACTGGAAGCAGCCCACAAAGCTAAAGTGAAGCGGCTGGTGCTGACCTCATCTGTATCTGCCTTCGTTCCCAACCCCAAGTGGCCTGCTGATACCCCCCTGGACGAGACATGCTGGACTGACATTGACTACTGTAAACAAAATGGGGTCTCTTCCGTGTAACTAACTCCATGTTTTTACAATTCTATTTCTTCTGCCATTCCCACTTTGTGATGGATGATGGATGCATGCAACAGATTTGGTACCCTGTGGCAAAAACACTGGCTGAAAAGGTCGCTTGGGAATTTAGCAAAGAGAAAGGGTTGGATGTAGTTGCCATCAACCCAGGGACTGCTTTGGGCCCCATTCTGCCTCCTGATTTCAATGCCAGCATGGCCATGATCGTCCGCCTAGCCGATGGTATGTGCATATTCTTCGTTGCTTTGTGTGACTAAAACTGGAAACTAAGTACTTGCGAAATGTGAGTTCTTGCCAAACCAGGGGAATTAGGAAGAAGTTTTTATGGATTTATTTCTGTTGTTTATTGCAATCTTAGTAACTTTTTTTTTTTTTTTTTTTGGTACTTTGCAGACAGTTAACTTCTTCGTTATTTTGGGCCACTTTTATAATAATGTCACGTTCTTCTGGAGACTTAATATTGCTCAATATGCTTTTAAGATTCGATTTACCGCTTGATAATGATGGGTTGAGGCACTTTATAAAAGTAATAAGGGAGAGCGTTTAATTGTTGTGCAGGTCCAATAGTCGCGCAGTCAATTGTGATTATAATACCTAGTAATTTTTTATATAATGCTTAATAGTTGTAATTTGATTACCCTTAATTAAACAAAATGTATTCCTTTGATCTAAAAAGCAACCAATCATGTGATGCCACATGAGCGCTCAACTACTAATGATGTGAATGCACAAGAATTGGTCTCTCTTTTTTGGGGGTCTTTTTGGACACCTTGAAAAAAAACATGCTGATGTGGCATCGTATTTGATGATGTGGCCCTAAAACCTTAGTTATACGCAGAGGACTTGCCAAGTAAACTGTTGTAAAAAGTTGGGAATGATTTGAAATTTCCATCTAGGATAATTAGAAGCGCAAAGTTAGGGTGCACGACTATTGGCCCCTCTCCCCTAATAAAAATATAGATGCATATTTCCAATAAATACTAGCTTACACTCTTATGTGTGACATTATCTACTAGGCATAATTTCAAAAATAGTTGCAATTGGCTTGAATTAATATATGGACGACATAAATCCCAATGCGGTTTTCTCTTTGGCTTTAACCTTCAATGAGGAAGGGCTTACCCTGGTACACAAAGATGAGACCGTATTAGCAAAAAGTCTTTAAATTGAAAAATAAACTACTTTTTAACCTTTTTTTTGGTTTATCTGTTATAAAAGAACTACAGGGCCAAATATTACAGAAATTTCAGTGGTTTTGCAGATTGCAGGCGCAATTCAGCTATTACTCATCAAGTCTCCCAGGTTAGACCTCCAAGGAATGTGTCATGTACCCTTCTGCTCAGTGCTTCTAATTTAGCCTAATCCTCAGGTGGATTCTTGCCCTTTTGTCAAGCCTCCATGCATTTAGGCTTCTAATTTAGCCTAATCCTCAGGTGGATTTTTGCCTTTTTGCCAAGCCTCCATGCATTTAGGATTGTTGCCTCCTAGGAGCCTAAGACAAAATTGGTCCAAGTAATGTAACCTGCTTTTTTCAATCTTGCATGCTCTAACTTGCTATTTTATTATTATTATGGGTGCAAACTGAAAGTACCATTCTGCCATTTGTTCCTTATCACGAGTAGAATTTTTCAGTTTTGTGTCATTAGCTAGAGGGAAGTTGAGAGAATCAACCTTTACAGATCAAAGCATACTGTACATCTTGTGTGCTTGAGATCCAAAATCAAGGATTCTTCACTTGCCAGTGAACCTGCAGTAGTGTAGAAGTCATTTCTTAAAGAGCCTTTCTTATGTACCCTGTATAGGCATCTTCAACGTGCCATCTGCTCACTGCTGTCGCCGATGTTATGTTCCAAGCATAGACATCCCAAAAGTGTGGACGAGATCGTTAATGTATCAAATATGCATTGTCTGAATACCAAGATTTAGACTTGTGCTATGAATAATTATACAAGTTACTGTTTGTGAAAGTCCCAATTTGATTATCCCGGATCATGCGGCCTCTTTCCTCTTTGCTATCTATTCTCATGTCACCAAGAAAAATAAACCCTTGACATTTAATTATTTTTCAAAGTAAATGGTGTATCAGGCTATAGTTGATCGGTTGAGACAGGAAATCACTGCCCAAAAGGCCCTAATTTAAACCCCGATGCACACAGCACTTTCAGTAGTTGTATATTCTAGTAGTTTGGCTGGGTAACAGGGTTGGGAGCTCTATTTTTTCCTGTATCAATCATGATATCTAAGGCCTGTTGCTTTATACTCGCCCATAAAGCCGTCCTCAAGAACAACGTAGTGCCCTGTGAATTGATCAATTCTGACCCTTCTTATGTCACCGGGTCTAGTGACCACAAACCACCATTTTTGAAGCAAAGCTGTGAGACAAAATTATAACAACGCCCAGATTCCCTTCATGATCGGTTTAGAAGATTCAGTCCAGACCAGAAACTGTCTTCTGTCTGCAATCAAAAGATAGTGAATTTCTGCAGCAAAACACGCGGCGCTTTTAAGTTCTTGCATGATATAACCTTCGTCAAGCAAGGGTCATGCCGTACTCGCATTCCAGTTACTCCAAAAAGCTCTGTTTTGGCTGGTGAAGATGAGGTCGAGGAGTTTTTAGCTAAAAGCAAGAGGAATGTTGTCGATCGAGGTTGTGACAAGTCATTAGGCATTTAGGACACTCTTAGAATCTTATGATGGAGGCTTTAAAATCTAAAACAATACTTTCCAGGCTAATACACTGAACGGGAGATCAAATGATACAGCCAAAAGAAATTTGCAGCCTCCATTACTTGATTCCTAGGTTAAGGGAGTTATATCTATTCTATTGAACTTTCTTAAATATATAGTTGATGTTTGCACTTTTACCTTGCATAGGATGCTTAAGATATAGATTCTAAAGTGAAAGGGCGTAATCTTAAAATTTTCTTCAATGTTTAGTTGATGGTTGGATTTTTATCTTTCATAAGGTGTAGAATAGTTCAACGGTATTTGTTTTTATGTTAATATTTAACTTGTTTTGTTTCCATGCTTGTCTCACAGGTAACAAAGAGGAGTATCGAAATTTTTACATGGGTTGTGTTCATGTAAGGGACATTGCAAAAGCCCAAGTACTACTGTATGAAACACCCTCTGCATCAGGGCGACACATGTGTGTTGAATCTATAACACATTGGAGCGACTTTGCAGAGTTGACAGCGAAACTATATCCAGAGTATAATGTGCCCAAGTAATCTCTCCATCTCAGCTCACTAGAGATGATCATTAGTTTATGCTTAAAAAAATACTAAAAAGAAAATTTCATTGATGAAAAGTTTTCCATTATGTACACTTTGATGCCTCGTCATTTTGTTTAGAAATGATGAAACTGTTATTTGATTTCTCTTGCTATGTGACATCTTGCATGACTATTCAATTTCTCATCAGATTATCAATCAAGTAGAGCTTTTAGCCTGACCTCCAAACTACTCGTAAGGCTTGTTTATGATTGCATGGTTACTATCTTCTTCAAAGAAATCTCTATGCTTTTTTCATCTCTCTTGTGAAAGAGACATTTGTAACAGAGACATTTATAACATCAAACTTTCTGATCATTCATCAACAACCTAATAACAAATGCCATATTTTGTGTGATTTAAACACTTCATATCTTCTTCAAAGAAAACTCTAATGATTTTTTTTCATCGTTCTTGTGAAAGAGAGATTTATAACATCAAATTTTCTGATCATTCATCAACAACCTAGTAACAATCACCATATTTTGTGTGAAATAAACTCTTTATCATTATGTAATTTGAACAGTGTTACAGGCTGTGTTTTGGTCAATGTACAGATTGTTTATATGAGACCAGGCTTTTATTGACATTGAAAAGGCTTTCTCTGTGTAAACAACCAGAGTGAGGTGGTTATAATACCAGTTGTTTATGTGTCTCCATGCAACCATCTGGTGCATTGCTGTCAGCTATTGTTAACTGGTCAGTACACCAGTTGTTTATGTGTCTCTATGTAAACATCTGGTGCATTGTTGCCAGCTAGTGTGTTAGACAACTCTTATGTTACAGGTCACAGAGAAATACTGACCGGTTGTTTATGTGTCTCTATGTAAACATCTGGTGAATTATTGTCAGCTAGTGTGTTAGACAACTCTTATGTTACAGGTCACAGAGTTATCTTTCAGTATCCTTTTTTTAATTCTTTTTGTTGGTAGAACACCTTTTGACATAAACAGTTATGTTGTGGTCAATGGTCAATACACTAATTGTTCACTTGGGTCTGGGCTTCTATTGACACAGTTATGAGGCTTCTGTATGTAAACAACTGGTGTGATGTGGTCAACGGTTGGTTGTTTATGCATCTCCATGTAAACATCTGGTGCATTGTTGTTAGCTAATGTGTTAACAACTCGTACATCACAGTCATCTTTCATCAGTCCCTTTTAAATTCTTGGTCATTTGTGAACGTTATCAAGTGTAAAAATTAAATGAAAAAGAAATGGATAATTCTCATTCAAAAGCATTCTAAAACAGAGGAAGAAGGAAAGAGAATCAGTGAGTTGTTTCTCTTGTAGTGGTCTTGACTTTATTTATGATCATAAAATAATCAAGTTTTCCTGTGAGGTCATGAAGTTTTAGCTTGATATGTGGCACATCTCCATATTTTTTATTCTCTAATAATTCATTTGAAAGCCCCAAATTTTTTATTCTCTAACAATTCATTTGAAAGCAGTCATCGTGGTCTGTTCTCTACATATTTTTGATTCATTATGATTATATATAGAATTCAAATTAATTTCTATGTGCTTTGTCCTCGGAAGGTACTGTGAAATGACTTCATGAAAGCCCTTTATGAAAAGCTAAAAATCTTATGATTGGAATAAAAAGAGTGCGCATTTTATTATCCTTGGATGGGAACGTTTAGAGGTTAAATTTAAAGAGGACTTGGTAAATATTCAGTTGTAGGTCTTCAGTTCCAATCACACAGCTTATATACTATATGCTTTGATTGCAGGTTCACAAATGTTACTCAGCCAGGGTTGGTCCGTGTGAAGAATGCGCCCAAGAAGTTGATTGATATTGGGGTCGAGTTTGCATCCATGGAGGAAATCATTAAAGATTCTGTTTCATCATTGAAAGAGAAGGGTTTTCTCAAGTAAATGATAATAATTTGCAAATGCATTTCCTGCCTGTTAATCTATTTTTTTTTAGTTTGTTTGAGTTTTCTGAATGAAGATTTGCCCTACGTAGTTGGCAAATGTATACACTATTTGATTTTTAAGGTATATATATGAATTGGATTTCCTTATTATTATCAATTTTATGCTATCCGTACATAGAAATGTTGAAGATCTATTTAACATTTTTAAGTCTAACGTCCATCCAGATGAACAAAAAATAGGCCATGAAGCAATTCTGCTCTTAGCTAAAAGCTTCGAGGAACAAGGGGAGAAAATTTAAATGTAGCATTTTTAATTTTGAGTGATGACTGTTAAGGTAAGAGATAATGAACAAGAATCACAGGAACAGGACTCTTCTCTCATATGAATTTGCAAAAATGATCATAAAACAATAAATGAGATGAATATTTATATATTTAACTTAAATTTCATCAAATAATATGGCAGAATGCTCTACCATAAAGGACATACTGAAACCTCACTCTGGCATCTCAACTCATACAAGGCCCAATCACCATGTCAAGAGATTCATGATGGTGTTCATGGAGAATGATACACATCAATATATTAAGACATTTGAACCAACAGCATACAGGCTGGCCACTCTAGAAGGTCATGAGCTAGATGAACCCATGAACATTGTGCATCTCAAGCACTTCTATGCTTAAACTTTTTTAGGCTTCAGTTTTTAAAGCTAAAAATCCAAAAAAACAAAAAATAAAAAATAAAAACAGCAATAATCCAAAAAAATGTAAAGCAAATAAATTCATCTAATGGTGAAACTTCTTGTGGCACCTTAGGTACTTAGGTAAGTATCATGATTGAAAACATGACAAACATGCATCATGTGTAGTAGACAACCACTTTTTTCTATGAGCATGTATCATTCCATTCATTAATATCATCTTGTTCATTGCTTCTTCTTGTTCATTGCTTCTTCGTCTATCTCATTCCCTCCATAAGAAAAAAAAAAAATCTTCTACTCCATCCCTCAAATTATTTGATGAAGCTCCCCATCCACTATTTCACATTATCCCTCTTTCATACTCCATCCCCCTCTAGTCCCTCTTCATATTCCACTCTCATCACCCCACAATCCTTTATCATTCCATCCTCTTTTGCTAGATTGCTCGTCTAGCAACACTCCCCCTCATTTACACTTTCCTTCCATCCCACCATCCCTTTATCCATTCCATTTTATATCCATCCTCCTTCATTATGCATGTCAACCTTTCCTTGGCTTTGCACTCAACTAGGGGCATCCCATTGTTGACTTATCCCATGGAATGGTTAATGTACACATGCTCACTAGGACATGACCTTCCCACCTTCATCTATCATTGTGTCACATCCCTTTATGGTATGTTTATTCATTCAATCATTATGCAAAATCTCTCCCTATTCCCCCATCACCTCCTCTTCCCTTCAGTCCTCCTCCCCCCCCATACCCTTCCAATTGCCCCCTCCTAGAATTCCCCCTCCAATTGTTATCATTTCCCTCCATCTCCCCACCATCCCCTCATTGTCCCCTTCGCTTCAACATGTCATTGGATAGCAGCAACTCATGTTTTCCTACAAGTTTTTGATTGATTGTTCACATGTTTTTGTGTTTGTGTGTTGCTTATAGTTCTAGTACTTGATACATCACACCTTCATGGTTGCTCTCACCCTTCATATGATGGTGTGCCTCAACAATGTGCCTTTTGGATCACTATGTTATTTGCAACTCATACATTTTTGTGTTAGTTCATATGCACTTGACACACCATCATCATGATCCCTTCTATTACAATGCAGAATGACAATGCCACAAATAATTGGTTGCTCTTTGCACATGATGTTACTTTGACAACATTCATCACTAACCCATTTTCAATTTTCTAGCCTCATCCTTCAATTAATCCATCCTTTATCCAAAAATCATGTGCCATAGAACTACACTAAATCCTCATGAAACATCATCATCAATCAAGTACCCCCATGCAATTTAGAACTAGCTAATCCACTCATCCAAGTGACATCAATTAGTATGTCCAATCCTCATTTCTCATCAATTTTATATCAATGTTGTGTACATCACCACAATATGATTTCTCTCAAGTAAATCCAAGATGACACATATTCTCATCTTCTCATCTTTTCAAGAGACACCCTAGGTCTTGATTAGGCCAAAAGCTCCCCTAAGGAGACATCACATCCATCATCATCCCTATTATTTTAAATGACTAGGGCAACCTAACCCCAAAGTTCCACTTCATCTTACTTTTTATTCTTCTTTGACACAAAGTCACTTAGTCACAATATGTACTAGAGGGGTAAAATGTAGACACATAAATTTATCCTAGTACTACTTTACTCAAAATAAACTAAATGATTTATTTATTTAGTTAATCTAGCCCACCTAATATATCCCACACCTAATTAAAGAATCTTACTATTCATTAGTCATGTATCCCTCTCACACAATTAAATATATAAATAAGCTAAATGATTTATTTATTTAGTTAATCTAGCCCACCAGAATATATCCCACACCTAATTAAATAATCTTACTATTTAATTAGTCATGTTTCCCTCTCACACATAATTAAATATATTTATTATTTAATCATCTCGTTTCCACTTCACATGACTAAAATAATTATATGTTTATTATTTATTTTAGCTATTTTTCTTCCCCCATTTCTAAGAATAAAGGAGCTACTAATTGTATTTCCCTCCTAAATTCATATGGTTGCAACAAATTACTATGTTTAGTAAATGCAATCTTAGCTTTTCATTTCAAACAAACTTTATCATGACCTTTTATTCTATCCTCAATCCTTCAAAAAGCCTCTCATTCATTCTCCACCATTGATATTTTAATCTCATTTATACCATTCATCTTCTCTCCCAAAAATCTATAAATAAGATCTAAAATCTCTCATTTTGATCATCCAATCTTGTGTTAACTACATGTCATCAATTTTATGAGCTAATCTTCCATCCATACCCTTATACTATCAAAATATGTAAGTTTTGAGTAAAGCACAACCATATTTCAATCATTGGAGCAAATCTACTTGACAATGGACTCATATGGTAAGTTTGTTTTGTTATTTTGTTTGAACTTTATTTTGTGCCCTCACAACATGCCCCATTTTGTAGTAGTTTAGAGTAGGATTTTTTTTTACATTTTCTTTTCTATTTTCTTTATGTTCTGCATCTCACAACATGCCCCATTTTGACAAAATGAGGACCACTTGTTGCTTTTAGGCATGTGCTTAACTAAAGGTTTGTTGGCAAATCAATGGTTTGCTCATCTTCCCATGAGGTTAGTTTCAAATCAAATTCTTGTTCCAAATATTGGCATGTTATTATGGGCGTCTAGTAGATGTGTTCTTGTTGTCATAATAAGTTTGTTCAAATATTATGAATTGGTGATGTGATTGTTAGTTTGAAGTTTAAAGGTCTTTCAGTCCCATTGTTCTTCACAAACGGTTGAGGGCATATTTTAAAGGGGCTTGGTTGATTTTTTTTTAGTAGAGATTTGTATTCAAGTAGGTCATCATTCCAATATCATGTTCACATTTTTTAAAAAATTTCTTGTAGAGGATTATTTGCAAAGTGTTTGGGAAGTTTTTAAGAGCTTCATTTTCAAATAAAAATCTCTCTCTACTTTCAAAATGATTTTTTTTAGTATCCTAATGAGTTCATAAAACCCACAAAGAATAAAATAGTATTAAAATATGTTGTTAGGTTAGGTAGAAATTCAATGCCTTACTAAACATAAGGGTTCATTTTAATCTTCTTGCTTCATTTACACATCGTAATCCTAACAATGACCATTATGACAACATTTAGAGAGAGGAAAAAACATAATGGCTCCCTTGTCCTCTACTCTTGGTTTTTCAAACAACCCCATCCCATCTGTCCAGATAGGCTGAAACCTCTTCGGCTAAGATACAAGGATTGAAAATATCTTCGGCTAAGATACAAGGATTGAAGGGGTATTTTCGCCAAATTTCGGCTACGACCCTGATCTCATCATTTATGATGTCAGCACCATGTTCTTAACAAGACTTTATCTCTAATGGACTCATTCTGAACCATTCAACTTCACCAGTAAACCACACAATTATTATGTTTTATGAACAAATTCTTGTTCACTAATTTTTTATTATTATTACAGTCTTTTGCTTGCGTCAAAAAGAGCAGATGATGTAAATCAACGTCACATTTAATTTTCCCTCCCCTTATGTGTGGAAACAGTCCTTAAAAATTCTAAAGATTTTTTCTGTTGATTTTTTATATTAATTAGATTTTTTTTGTCTTTTGTAAAATTTTGAGTCTTTCATTTATTCACATTACTAGAGAATGGAAAACTGTTGTGAACTATTTGATCAAAAAAGTTTCTAATGTTAATTAGCCATTGACATCTTGTTTAATTTTTACAATTTCTTTTGTAATAATTGATTTTATCTCAGTATGTTTTGTTTTATCAGTTTCATAATTTCTTTTGATTCATTAAAATGATAAAATTGTGATAAACCTAATTTTTATTTTAAAATTCAAAGGATCTTCAATGGAGCCAAGAAGGATGATAGTAGAGTGTCACATCCGACACAGGTTCAATGTATCCAAACCAAACTAGGACAGAAAAAGACTGCAGTCTTTTTCAGTATTTTTGTCATCGATAGCAATAAAAAAATTTCAATGTCTGAAGCTCCACAAATTGTATGATGTGAAAGGACACGACCCTGACTGATTTGCCAGAGATTTTATGGAGCATGCTATTTAATACTACCAGAAATTTATATACAGAGTTTTGTTTTAAACAAACTGTCAGGTGAATCTTTCTGGACGCTAGGATTTGTTCACAATACGACAGCTTATGATAATTACTTGCATTCATTTGCAGCCCCTCCTTCACTTACATCCTGCAGTGACTTCTATATAGTTTTTATTTTTTTCTGTTAACAATGGCAAATTGTAAGATGAGAGGTTATTCTTAAACATCATTTAGTTTAGGCTATTTGTTTTTAAACATCATTTCATTCAACAGTTTAAATAACAATCTGTTTAGACGATTATTCTTAAATATCATTCAGTTTAATAGTTTAAATATCATTTCTCAAGATCAGTTTTTGACTCCTCTTCAAAATTCTTTGGTAAGGTTTGGCTTTAAACCTTTATGATTGTGTCACGGTTGTTCTTTTGCTGAGACGGTACTGTTTTCTTGGGACCTCTCTTGTTCTTAAGCTAGTTTTTTTGTTGTTTCTTGACGCTTTGTTGCTGGTTCTTGATTTCATGTTTTAGTCTCATGTGGTTGTCACTCGTTCTTATTGTACAAGATTTTGGGGTCTTTTCAAAACCCTCTTCCCATTCATAACTCTGATGAAAAACACTTACCTAACAAAAAATAGTTTAAACATCATCAATTTAAACAATTATTCTTAAACATCATTCAATTGATCAATTTAAAACTAATTTTTAATCAATAAAATTAAAATAAATATTTACCACATGAATTATCAAAATATTATTACTGTTTAAATAATATTTAATTAAACAGAGTTAGAACTATGTGACTGGGGATTGTAAGACACAAGCAACATTATCAGTATAAATGGTGTAAGTTAAGAGAGAATCTATATATTATAATGTTTCTTTACATTCTGATAATACATCATTGAATATAATCTTAAATAGTGAGATCAATCAAATTTAAAAACCTTAAAAAAACATTAATATTATAAACCATAAAAATCTAATATACAAATTGACAGATTTACTGGCCTTTTTCCTTCTGCAACACCCATAGGTCATGGAATGAGGAATACTCCGCTTGGTCTTGCATGAAATGATAATGAAAATACTTTGCTTGGTCTTGCATGAAAATAGGGCTTTAGAAAAACATTGTGTGACTTAAAACAAATCTATTTAATTTTTTGATTTTTTTTTATAAATTATTATCTATTTTAATAATAATATAGTTTTGTAATTATGTCATATATTTTAATTGTTTTATTATGAAGGTATCAAACAATCATATAATGATGATTTACAGATCATCAACAAAAAAATATAGAGATAATCTGAAGACACACTAAAACTATTTGTGTTTATTCATTAAATTATTTGCACATTTTATGAAACTTTCTACTGAATCCAATTAGTCTCTATAAATGCCTTCCAACAAACAACAAACTAACTAACAATATTCTTTAAAATTAATTCCTTTCAAATTACATGTAAAGCCTATCCTTTTATAAATTGACATTTAATTGATTTCAAGTGTATAATAGAAGAATTGCAACATGCTATTTAAAGACAAGTATTAAATAAATCTTCTTACCTATATAATTTTAAGCTAGTAATGACTATTTTAAGTTTGCTGAAGATAAAAAGAATCAATAAACAAATATATATCAATTGAAATCTTATTAGTCAGAAAAGAAGATATGTATTTTGTGGAGATTTAGTCATTTATGAGGTTGCATTTGATAAAATGCAAAACACAACAAATACTATGCATAAATTTGATTGGTGAGAAAGCAAAAATAGCAATCACCTTCACCATACCACCTCAATTTATTGAAGTGCATAAACAAAAAATACAACCTCTATATGAAGGATACATTGGGAGCTTTGAAATTGCTTTCAAAACTAGGTATGATCAAACAAACTTTGACTACATGGTGCTAGTTAAATAATCAATACCATAGAAACTAAATTTAAAATATGTTAAAAATATAATTTCAAACATAACACAAGTAGAAACTAAAGAAGGTTCGATAGACTACAATCATGCATTAGTGAGCACACTATCACATACACATTCATTTTCTCTTATTTCACTCTAGTTTCAATTCATTTTTCACAAAATAATCTCTCTTATTAAATTGTCATGCTATAACTATAATTGTTTCCTACATTTGTATATCTCTTCTTTAAAATATAACAACTCCAAACTAAAAGAAATATACTCTTATTGATGAACATAATGAAAAAGAAACAAACAAAATAATAAAAACTTAATATAGTTAATCCACGTTCATCATAGAATAGAACCATTGCTCATTTCAACATGTAAAGTAGATTTGTATGTATTAGTCGATTGACCATCTAAAGTGCAAAACATTATGCTTTGAACATATACTTAGATACACATAGTGCAATCATATTAGATTTAACATATGCATGTCGTATATGTGTATAGGTACAAGGTAAGCTCGCAAGTGCAGTTTTGTGGGTGGGGGTTTTGGTAAAGGTTATGAGTCTAATTTTCAATCCATGTGCTATTGAAGGGCATGTTGTGCCAACATTACGTGGTAATGAAGGACATGTTGCGCCAACATTACTGTTAAAAATTTTGTTTGATACACTGTAGATTATAAGAAGCTAAACCAATATGGTTTTGTAATTGAAGGTTTGTAAGCAAACACCTTTGTTTTCAAGCGTGTTGTTTCTTCTACTATGTTTGTAGAGATGGGGACCGATTCTCCAAGTGATCCTTCTATTGTATGTCCCTTCGATCTTTAGTGAAGGCTTCCTATGTTTTGCTTGCTACCACTATTACTAGTGGTATGTCTCCCAACACAACTGGATTATGTTGCCTTGCTCCTCCTGGCAACATGTATTTGGGAGGTTTTGGGTCATTTGTTGCTACTTCCTCTGCTATGCATCAACCCACTTTTGGGATCTCCCCTTCAAGGTCTTCTGCAGTCCCTTCTCCCAAAATTCTGAGGGTTGATACCGACAAACAAAAAAGAAGTATTTTATTGTTGTAGCTCAAGGTTTTAGTCCTCAGTCAGGGGGCTCCCTTGCCCTGTGCTTCAATCTCCTATTACTTCCTTTGGGGAAAAAGTGATTGCTAGTGAAGATTTATTTGCTTCCCACTCTTTGATATGTAGGTTTCATTTGTTCTAACTGTGCCACCTTGACCTAAATCGGTGGATTAGTGATACTTGAGGTCCTTTTACTAATGGTAGAATAGAGATTTACCCCTATGCTAAGGGATTTTTTTAATCTCCTTTGAGGATATTAAAGACTAGATGTTTTAAGGGTTCAATGTGGATGTTGGATCATCATCATCTTTTACTCAAACCCTAGTTTCCCTTGTTTAAGTCGGGGATTGAAATGTTGAATTCCTCATCCATTTGGTTTAGGCTCCCAAACCTTGCTCTCCAATTTTAGCATGATTCTCGTTATTTTGTTGTTTGGAACCCCCTTGGTAATTCCTCTCAATTGATCTGTGACTATGTAGTTCACTCATATGACTTATGTGTGAGTTCTCATGGGCCTAGATTTTTTCAAGACTCTTTATTGAGATTATTCTAAAAGTTGTTGATCTTCAATGGCCTCAAATTTTAAAGTGAGGGGATATCCCTATGTTGTCATTGATACTATACTAGTTATTTGGTTGAGAACATAGTTGTTCGGAGACTGGTACTAGTACGGGAGATTGGTACCAATACTGATACGTCTATTTTTGAAAATAGGAGACAGGGGAACTTGGAGATGCCAATTTTTTAAAATATTGTGAACACTTAACCTGCAGATGTTAAATTTTGACAAACATTATCATATAAGTCAAATTAAACAAAGCAAACCAAGTATCCCTATGAGATAGTGAATCATGCTAAATATGTCAAACAAGACACTAAATATCAAAGAAGTTAAATAAAAGCATGTGCAAACCTATCCCATAGTGGGAGTGGTACTCCTTTGATGTGAAAGGATGCCCTTTCCCACCCCCTTGATAAGCTTCCAATGAACCAAATTTGATACAAATGCAAGATGAAATGTGCCTATAGTGTAAATGCATAAGACTGTAGATAGATTTCAAATAGAAGTGGCTTATATTTATAGGTTGAAAGATTGAAGAATGGAGAGATGAGAAATGTAGGACTAAAAGAGAGCCAATGAGATTGGGACACTTGTCTCAATGCTAATGGGTGAGGATTGAGCACACTTTGCATGTGGTTGAGATGTAAGAGGCACTAAATGTATGTGGTTGAGATGTAAGAGGCATGAAATGCATGTGGTTGAGATGTTTTGGGGGGAAATTGTTTGTGGTTAGAAAGTCAAATAAAGGGAGTCAATGAAGGAATATTCCCTAGAATATGCTTTTGAGAGGATAAATGAGGTAATTAGTTAATTAAAATAAACTATTTTCATGTGCAAGTGGGTTAGTTAATCAGGGGTTGATTTAGCTCTTAGGGAGTTAAAAGCTAGAGAATTTATAAATGCTAATTAAAAGGTGATTATGTTAGAATCCAAGATCACCTGCATGCAAGATGAATACCTGTCACATGCAAAAGATATGAAGAACCAAAATGATGCTCTGTAAACCTCTCAGTAAAAATGCATTAAGAGAATCTCATTATTACAAAGTGATCAATCCTTATGAAGGAGATAAATGAAACCCTAGTGTGCACACTTAATAATTAATAATTAATTAATTATTAATGTGCCTAAGTTTAGCTTAAGTAATAAAGAGGAATAAGTGACTTAATTAATTAATCAATGTGATGTAATTAATTAAGCATAATAACTTATTACTCTAACACCCCCCCTTAAGATGAACTTAGGAAGAAGCTAAAACACTAGAATAAGATGCATGTAAACAAAGATGGGTCCCGACAACTAGGCCTGATCAGGTACCCATTTACAAATGCAAGAATGAGTAAGAGAAGGAAAAACCCAGTGGGACAAAACCCCCCTTACAATGAGATAACATGCTGCAAAGAAGCACTGGAAGAACTCTGTAGAGTAACACTAGAACTTGATATAGGCAAGCAAGGAAATATTCTTCTGTATACTACTGAAACCGGATGAGAGTCACTGATTGACTCAAGGAATCATGATTAAAGCAACAGAAACCCCGATGCCACGGAACACTGGAAAACTCCAAACTGGAACAACTCTGGAATCTATGATGTAGCAAGTGATTATTAAATGATGCATTACTGAAAACGAAGTGCAAAGATGCAAAATGCACTCTCCCAACTGCCAAAACATCCAAGTAATCGCCAAACAACCCATCGGGCCAAATCTGGACTAACTGATAAACCTGGGATAGATACAGAAAAAGTGCATGGACAGAAATATAGAGCTCCTTAATACCTTTCCAACGCCGCAAACGAGGCAAAAATCGGAGATCGTGGCAAAAAGTTATGAGCTCAGAAGTCCAAAAATAACATCTAACTTCAAACAGAAATAAATGCATGAAAACAGTAAAATACTAAAAAATAAATAGCACTACTAGAAAGTGCTCGGAACCAGCTTTCCGGATATCTCGTTTGCCTGATTTTGATACCGTATGCCCAAGTTATGGCCAAAAGAAAAAATAGCTCCTTTAGGAAAAACTAGGGTTAGGAGGGCATATGAGGGCGGCGTATGTTGGCGTCATCAAGCGGTCACCCTTTCTAAGCTTAAATTTGGTATGTCAATAAATTAGCCATCGGCCCCTGCCAAAAAATTTAGGCCCTTGAGTCGTGCATGTGCATGGTAGTCTTTGAAGAAATTTTGTCCGGTGGTAGTAGAACCTAGTCTCCATATGGCCGTGATGAGAAATGTAGGCCCGGATCACGGGGCTCGGTTGCCCATAAGGCGGGCTTGCATTTTAAGCCCTTGAAATTTGAATATGGCCGAATCTTTGACGCCGCTTCTTTGCGCTCTGGTGGCCCTTGCTGTGGCGGTGGCCGCTTTGCCCTCTGAAGTACAAAAAAACAAAGAAATTTCAATTTTTAATTTTTTGAAATTTCAAAAAGTGCCTCGTCTGGCGTGTTGGGGGCCCGTCACAGAACAAAAAAATTGCCCGCCAGAGTCCTTCGAGAAATGGCGAAACGCGGGCATTTCTAGGGTTTTGGAGCGGCTGCGAGCGATAGCGACGTCCGTTTGAGCCCATTGTGTCCCAAAATAATGGCTACCCAGATCTTGCGAAGAGATACGTGGAAACCCTTGCACCCGAAACTCACGAAGAGGCCATATCTTCAGATCACGAACAAGCGCTGCAGGTCTGGAGCTCTGATACCATGTTAGAATCCAAGATCACCTGCATGCAAGATGAATACTTGTCACATGCAAAAGATATGAAGAACCAAAATGATGCTCTGTAAACCTCTCAGTAAAAATGCATTAAGAGAATCTCATTATTACAAAGTGATCAATCCTTATGAAGGAGATCAAGAAACCCTAAATGAAACCCTAGTGTGCACACTTAATAATTAATAATTAATTAATTATTAATGTGCCTAAGTTTAGCTTAAGTAATAAAGAGGAATAAGTGACTTAATTAATTAATCAATGTGATGTAATTAATTAAGCATAATAACTTATTACTCTAACAGATTAAAGTTAATTAATTTAGAATTTAATTAACTTTAAGGGGGTTAGTGATTTTATGATATTTGATTTAAATCTTTTGATTTATTTAATCAAATAAGAGGAGTTTGGGGATTTAATTAAACAAATTGATTTATTTAATTAAATAAGAGGACCTTGGGGATTTAATTAACAAATTGATTTATTTAATTCAATAAGAGGACTTTGAGGATTTAATTAAACAAAATGATTTATTTAATTAAATAAGAGGACTTTGGGGATTTAATTAAACAAATTGATTTATTTAATTAAACATGATGGACATTAGTGAATTAATCTAATAAACTACTTTATTTGACTAATAGAAGAATTTGATGATAATTGATCGAAATTAGATGCACTATGTTAGCTAGGATTATTTGCATGTCTAAATTTTTCCCCTCTTTGAAACAATGTACATGTTGTGTTGGTTCAAAGAATAACCTTGTTGAGATCAAAGTTCGAATTTATTTATTTTCCGAATGTCCCAATGGAAAGAAGTACGTTGGTACACTGCCCCCTCAAGAGATCAGGTGAAAATTTTGATTTTAGGGTCGATCTCACGACAAAGAGGTTCAAAATGGATGTATAGATGGTTAGACTAATAGATCTATATGATAATGGCAATGCAAATGAGATGAATTAAGATGTTGAGAATAACAAATCTATGTTATCTTAAACGTCTTAAATGATGATGCAATGCATATGATATGAATGATGTGTCCTATTATGATTATATGTATGAGTATGCAAGATGGGTATGCTAACGTTTTATGAACGCGGGATGGATGCATGTCATGATAGCATGTTAGCGTGAAAGAGGATAGAAGAATGAGAGGGATCAACCCTTGATTCTGAGAAGATGTAGAAGTCCAACAAGTCTATGAGTCGTCAAGACTTTATTAGATATGATGATGAATGATGATGATGTATTTCTTATAAAGGGATTGAGGATGTAAAGAGAATAACTTTCCTTATGTTTGATAACACACATAGATATGATGCATCAAGCTACAAACAACCAGGATGGTGTGGTATCTAGTGAGATGGACTTTGACTCAACAAACAAATAAGAGTATTCTTGTTCACACCTGACATATGAAACCTTGTTAGGATGTACTTTAGAAATTTCAAACACCTCAAAACAAACCATAAAAAAGAAAATCCTAGCCATGTAACAGTCAACAAGACATCCAAAACATTTTCCATACACACCTACCAAAGCAAGTATTGCCAAGTTATATTACAAGAACATCCAACAAACAAAATATAATGATCAATGTCTCATTCCTTTCTCTCTATTAAATTGTTTTGATTAGACATTATCAAGAGGTCATTGGAATGAGCGCAATAAGATAAATCAAAAGAAAAGATCAAGTAAACAAACAAGCCAATGTTCTTCATACCTCTAGCCAAAGGGATTTGTTTTGAGGATAAGGATCCAAAGTGATTTTCCAATAGATAATGCCAATTGTAGGAAGGATGCATCCTAGGACATGTTAGTGGATGGTGGAAAGTTGATAGGTTGTTTGAAAGACTGTTGATATAAGGGTGATTGACATGTTTGCTAAAAAGATCAAGAGTTTGATTTTGCATTTAAAATTTTGTTGTTTCAATTTTGATTTTATGTTTGATGTTTGCATTTGTTGATTGTTGTGGTTGTTTCTATTTGCATTGCCAAAGAATGAAGGTGACAATTGATTTATTATGGATGATTGAAAATAGTGGGTGAAGCAAAATGAGACAAATGGATTTTTTCAAATATTTGGATGTTTTTGTAATGTTATGAGGTTTTTTTTTTGGATTTTTGGGTTATTTGAATTTTTTGTGTTTTTTGTATGTTGGGGGATCATCAATGATGGCCTTGCCTATGCTTAAGCTCATATACGACATAGTTTGGAATAACAACTCAGTGCTCTATTTTGGGAATGTGAATAACCTTGTCCTTTCAAACAATGAGTTTGGTGGCACCATTCTAAGTGAAATTTGTGGTGGATTCAAGAAAATAGCTTTGCCTAGCTCTATGTATTTACAACATTATGGGGTGTTAGATCTTTCATTGAATGCTTTGGTTGGCAGTATTCTTGAGCATATTGGAGATTGCATTGCAATGGTTAAGTTATCTTTATAGGGAAACCTGCTTACTGGTCATGTTCCTCAGCAACTTTTTCTTCTTGGAAATCTTACTCTGCTGGATATTTCTTTCAATCTTCTTAGTGGACCCATTTTACCTGATTTTACAAGACTTCAAAACATCTAGGGCCTCAATTTGTCTAATAACCTCATGCCAACATGATCAACACACAAGAGAATTAGTCAAGTTAGCGAAGACAAATCAAGCTCCTGATGTTGATGTCCATTGTAGGAAGGATGCATCCTAAGACATGATGTTATCAGATGATTTTAAGACTAACGGGATGATGGGTCGTTGACACCAAGAGTTGACTAACTTGTTTACCTACTAACCTAGACTTAAGACCCTGATGTTTAAGTTCACACTTTTAATTTGCTATATTTTTTTCTAATTGTTTTGCCAAAGGTTGAAGATGATGACCATATATTGTGAGTGGATGTTTATTGTAGGTGAAGGTGAAACGAGATGAATGATTTTAGGTTTTTTGAATGTTTTTGGTATTTTAAAATGTTTTGAGGCTATTTTGGGATTTTTGAGATGTTTTACAAATGTTTTGATTTTCAAAATTTTCAATGTTTTTGTATTTTTTGAGATTTTGACCAAGAACCTAACCTAAGGACCTATCCTACGAGCCTTGGGGGTTGATCAAAGATTAGCCTTGCCTACGTTATACACATAGAGACCATGTAGTTTGACTGACACAACCTCAAATATTGATGAGATATGAACATGCGGATTGTCAGTTTATTATGATGGACACCTAAAGGACCTAACCTAGGGGCCTCAGGGGCTGATTGAAGATCAACCTTGCCTATGTTATACACATAGAAGCCTCATAGTTCGACATGATGACTCTATTTGTGACTTTTTATGTTTTCGACCTGTTTTTCGATTTTTGACATGTTTTGGATGTTTTTGGGTTTTCTAGTTTTATGAATGTTTTTGGATTTTTCTAATTTTATTAATGTTTTTTGGATTTTCTAATTTTATGAATGTTTTTGGATTTTCTGGATTTTATGAATGTTTTTGGATTTTTTGGATTTTAAGAAAGATTTCAAGAATATACATGAATCTGATCCAATGCAAGTATAAGAACATGCCCACAACATGATGCGAGAGACTACTCTGATATAGGCAGGAAACACTGACTTTAGGAATGTGCCAAGTAGTTCTAGGATGGAACATGATACTAACACAGGATCAAGTTGTGATGCGGATGAGGATGGGTGATGAAAGAAATATGGAAGGTGATGCAGAACAAGGCGAAGAATCCATGGTGGATGGAAAGTGCTTTATTTATAGAAGGAACGTGATTGCCAGGCTTTTACCAAGGTACTTGCCCAAAGCACCACCGAAGTGGTTTTCATGAGAGGACGATTTTTTTCTTTACTATTTTCAATCCTTTTTCTGATTTTTTTGGATTTTTGTATCTTTTGATTTTATTTTGTATTTTTAGATTTATACCTTGCAAGCTTAGGCATAAAATTTTTTGAGATGGGAGTTGTTAATGGGCTCTTGTAGAGGCTCACTTTTGGGTGTGGATAACTGATATGCTCCTGATTTGTAACTTACTGTGATGACAAAGGGTCCCAACCGGTTGGGTTCAAACTTGCCTTTGTTGTCTGGATTTGGTACATTCTTTCGATTTTCTTTCAACACAAGCTCTTCGACTTGAAATGACCGAATCTTGATTTTCTTATTATAGCTCCTTTTGAGACGGTTCTGATAGACTTGTAGATGGTTCAAAGAATCCATTCGCCCCTCATCTAGTAGCTCTAGCTCATTTAATTGTGACACCCAATATTCTTCATCAGTAATGAGATTATACAATGATATTCTTAAGGATGGGAACTCGATCTCAATGGGAAGGATGGCTTTTGATCCATGGACCAAGGAGAAAGGGGTTGCACTTGTAGGTGTGTGGATACTCGTTTGATAGGCCCATAAGGCAGGATTCAACTATAGGTGCCAGTCGCAACCAACTTCATTGATTATTTTCTTTAGGATTTTCAAGATGGTTTTATTGGTAGCCTCAACTTGGTCATTACCTTGGGGGTAATATGGGGTGGAGAAGCGATGTTGGATATTGAATTTTTGGCATAGCTCATGAATGTCTTGGTTTTTGAAAGGTGTCCCATTATCAGAGATAAGGGCTTGAGTAATACCATAATGACAAATGAGGTAGTTCAGGATGAATTTTGAGATCTGCTTCCCTATGATATAGGTCATGGGGATGGCTTCTACCTAATTTGTGAAGTATTTGGTGGTAGTGATAATGAACTTGTGTCCATTAGATGAGTGGGTGAAATTTTTTCGATGAGATCAAGCCCCCATTGTGAAAAGGGCTAAGGTGTTATAATCAATTGGAGCTCCTGAGCTAGAGCATGGATGAGGCCCCCATGTTGTTGACATTGCAAACATTTTCAAACATGGTCATGAGCTTCCTTCTCCATTGTAGGCCAGTAGTACCCTATCCTCAACAGTTTCTTGGCCAAGGTCATACCACTAGAATGTGAACCACAAATACTGTCCTGTACCTCTGTTAAAGCAATCAAAGCTTTCTGGGGTTAAGGCATTGCAAGAGGGTTTCTTTGATACTTTTACGGTAGAGGGTATCACCTAAGATGACAAAACGGGATGAATTTTTTATAAAGGTCCTCTTAAGGTTTGGGGTGATATCGGCAGGGAGGACTCCTATTTTTAGGTAGGTGAATATGTCATGGTACCAAGGATCACCAAGACCAATGATTTCACACACGAACTCATAATTTGGTACCTTGAAAGCTAGTATGAGAAGTTGCTCAACCAGGAATTCATGCTTAAGGACATTTCGTGGGATATCCAACAATGATCTGATTGTTGCCATAACATCAGCTACTATGTTGTTTACCCTCGGTATTTGCTCAAATGTGATGTCGATGAAGAATTCCTTGAGATCCTCTACCAGTTTCTTGTACAGGGTAAGCTTGTCATCCTTTGTTTGGTGTTCATCATTGATCTGGTTGATAATTAACTGTGAGTCCCCATAAACCTTAAGTGCCATGATTTGCCACCATATTGCAATTTGGAGTCCTATGACTAGAGCCTCATACTCTGTAATATTATTGGTGCATGGAAAAGATAGCTTATATGAATTTGAGATGCAATCTCCTTGTGGTGTGATGAAGAAGACTCATGCTCCTGACCCATGTTAAGTATATGACCTGTCAAAGTATACCTTCCAATGATTTGCTACACTAAGATTGAAAATGGACTCGTATGGAAACTCGGATACTAGGGGATTCTTTAAATATATAGGTTCTTCCTCCAATTGATCTGTGATTACATGTCCTTTGATAGCTTTCTGTCTACATACTCAATTTCATATTAGATATTAATATCATGACCCACATCCATTCACGTTGTGAGTGTTGCCTTAGAGAGTAGATATTTTAGAGGGTCTATCTTGGCGATGAGCTTTATTTGATGAGCAAGCAT